>AWOL01S0009245.1:0-10193 GCA_000715115.1 Nicotiana otophora | reverse complement strand
TATCTCTAACTACTACAACTAACAAAAAAAACTAAAATTAATATACATACAACATACAACTATCCCCCACCCCACACTTTAAGTTGTGGCATGCTCCCATGACACACAATTATAAAGCATAAGATAAAGGAAACTTCCCTGAATATCTAGTTAGGGTCTGAGTCAAAGTTGGGCTCCATTCCTCTCGCCCGAACTAATGCGCACATACATGCCGACAGCTTCTTCTTAGCCTTCTTGGGTACACCCCACACTTATCTCTCTAACTCACTGCGGCCTTCACTTTCGAGATCTTCACTTACCACTCAACACTTGTAGCTGGATTCTCCTTTCTAACCCCCGTTTCTACATCCATCTTGAAAGTCACAGTCTGCTCCCCCACTCTAAGCATGAGCTTTTTCTCATGTATATCTAATATTGCTCTACCCGTTGCTAATAATGGTCTTCTTAGGATGAGGGGTATCTCCTTATTCTACTCCATCTTCACCACTATAAAGTTTACTGGAAATACAAACTTATCCACCCATACTAAGACATCTTCAACTATCCCCTCGGGTGTTATCTATTTTTGATCTGCCAGCTACAATGATATTGGTGCAGATTTTATCTCTCCAATCTCATTCTCTAGTTTCCTATAAATTGACAAAGGCATTAGATTCATTGAGGCACCAGAATAACATAATAATTTATCAAAGTTAAGAGTGTCTAAAGAGTAAGGTATAGTAAAACTCCTTGGATCTCCATACTTCTGTGGGAGTTTGTTTTGAAAGATTGCACTGCAATGCTCTATGAGCTTGACTATCGATGTCTCTTCTCTCTCCCTCTTCTTTGTAAGGATATCCTTCAAAAACTTTTCATAAGCTTGTATTTGTGAGAGAACTTCGGTGAATGGCAGGTTTACATTAACCTGTCTGAGCATATCTAAAAATCCCTCAAACTGCTTGTCCAACCTTTCTATATAGAGCTTTTAGGGAACAGGTAAAGCAGGCATGTGCTTGGTCTCTTCATTAGAGTCCTCCCTTCTTGAAGTTTCCACCTTCTTCTTTTTCTCTACTCCCTTCTTACCTTTCTTCTTCTTACCATATTTAATTTTCAGCTCCTCCCCACTTTCTTTTTCAGGTATCACCTCTTTTTGGACTGGAGTGGGATCTTTCAATACTTACGTGCTTCTCAAGGTCACAAAATTTACCGTTGCTTTGAGATTCTTTTCAGTATCAGCTGGCAGAGTACGTGGGATTCTTTTAGACAATATATTTGCAATTTGTCGCACTTGTCTCTCCAAGTTATGCAAATCTATTCCAAGTTCTTTAATAGTTGCACCATGAGTATATAATCTCTCATCTGTCTTGATAATGAAAGACTTTATCAGATCTTCTAACCTAGTCTAAATTGGCTATTGAGACTGAGACTGTGGCCTATCCTAAAATCTGGAGTTATTCTATTGCCATGCATTTGCTGTACCCCTAGGTGAACTCCATGAAAAACCTGGATGCTTCTAACCCATTGCATTGAAATTATAATTAACCACAGCATTCACTTCCTCCATGGTATCTTGACACTCATGAGTAGGGTGTCCTCTTCGACATATATCACAGACTGCATGAGGCTCGTTATGTATCGAGACTAAGGTCAGATTCCATTTTTATTTTTCCATGGCATCAAGTTGTACCTGCACAGATATGTTAGTATCAACCTGGTGAACACCAGTTGATATTCTTCTTTCAACAATCTCCGAGGGACACTGATTTGCATCTTCAGATAACTCATCTAGAATTGTGACTATCTCTTATGGAGTCTTTTTTATCAACGGACCTCCAGCAACATTGTTCAATGTTCTACGTAAGGTCGGTGTCAATCCATCCCAAAAGTCCTGGAGTTGCATCCAGAGTTCAACTCCGCTATGTTGACACTTTCGCACAATCTCCTTAAACCTCTCTCAAGCTTCAAACATAGTTTCAGTATCGTTCTGGCAGAAGTTATGGATTTCTCTTTTAAAGTTGCCCGTCTTAGCGTGTAACACCTCGAAAAACAAATTCGAAGTACTTAAACGCTATTAAGAAAGTTGACATGCGCTAATTATATTATTTTATGTGAAAACAAGGACTATTAATATAATCGATATCAATTTTCTATAATAATAAGTGTACAGNGCATCACAACACCATAAAGACTCTTTTCTTCACTTAGGCTAACTTTTGAGGATAGGTCTAGGTAAAACCACCTTGCATTATACTAGGAACCTTGGAGAGATGTTAGAGAGGTGTTGAGAGAGTTTGGGAAAGNGGGAATATTATAAGTGATGTGGGGTCTAAGAAGAGCGCTAAGTCCAAGTCAAGTTGGAAATTTCATAATAGACTAATGTTTCAAGTGAGTTTTCACAAGACCTAATTTCAAACGAAGATAACTCTCATGATGTGAAGGGTTATATTGTGTATTACCTATAAAAATAAAGGTCTGTGTGTCTAAGTTCTAATGCTTCAAACTGTTTGTCATTTGGATACTCNGCCTAGGGTCGTCCACCACCTAAGTGGGTCCCATTGGGAGCTGCTATTGCAGTCTCGCGAAAATGCGAATATTTCTATACTATGATGTCGTATGGAAAACGGTTTAATTTGTAAGCACAATAGTGTAACATATTCACCTTGGGATTTGACTCAAAAGAACNAATTATGCGATCGCAAATGAGGTTATGCGACCACAAAACTGGTCGCAGACCTGGCCAGCGCAGCCTAGTTTATAACCCAACCTCATTTTAATAAATATCCTTTGGGACTTATTTTGGGGCATTTTTCTAAGGGTTNCTCTAACATAGAGGTCAAGGACATTGCCTTTCCTTCTTGAATCAAGTGCCCTCACACATCAATAGAGAGTAGTTCCACACAATAAAATTTAAGAACAAGTAGGAACTCAAGATAGAAAGAATTTTACTCACTCTCAGAAACAACATTCATATGCCACAAAAGATGAACCACAAGCTTGCCCGTAGTGTACTACTCTACTAATCCAGTTCATTCAGTCAAAGATCAAGTAGGACTTTAATTGGTTGTAATGTAGGTTGCGGGACGGGGAGGATACATTTAGATATAAGAGTGACTGCACCTCCCTAAACACTTTAATACATGTACTGTAACATTTAAAACCCCACACTTATGTCAAACCAAAACTCCACCTTCACATCAATATACATCAGCTCCCAAATTATTTAAGCACAATTACATTAAGAGTTACCACTTATCCATGAAAGTTTTTCACAAAAATACAACTAGTTTTTCTTTCGTTTTTCAATTCAAGTGGCTCTTACGTTTTCCAAACAGTGCACCTTTCTCCTTATTTCATTAGTTCAACTCAAAAGCCAAACTAGCCATCCCACACTTCAACTTTTACAAAGTTCATAACAATTTCAAGTGCTCACAAGAGGTACAAGGTTCAAATAGATGGTCAATTCAAACAAAAGAGTAAAGCTTCTAATGTGGTTTCCAATGAAACAGGATTACACGCTCAAAGGGGTTAACTAAGATACATAACAATTAGGTGGTTAAAAGCATATAACTGGCTCAACAAAGAAATGCCTATATCACTTCCAATACTGAACAAAACTACTATTTCGCTTTGCAAACACACGTGGCAAGTTCTAGACATCAAACGCAATGCATATAACAACACAAAAACTTACACACACATGGAACATAACTCACTCAAGATCGGATTATCAAGACACTCTAGTCAAAGAAGTTAAGTAANAGTCTTCAATTTCGAGTTTGGGGTAAAATATGGGTGATTGGGAGTATGATTCTTGGGTGTAAGAGTATTATTTATAGATGCTTCCAAGAATAACTGACGCTAATGTCTTTATCCTTCCGATTATGCCTCCCATGTGTCACATCTCTAAAATGACTCACTTCTATTACACCTCAGAACCATGTACATGGTCCCTACATTAATAATGCNCACTCTAGTCAAAGAAGTTAAGTAAAGTTAAGCTCACACCATTTAAGGCATTTATACAAGAGTGAAGAACTGAGCCTAAGCGTCACAACTAAACACTCACTACTCTGAAGGCATAATAAAGTCAAAAGATACTGCTTTCATTTCAAATCGCAGCACAAGGTTTCCTACTTCTACAAAATAAAAACTAACTACACCCGAATCAAACAAAACCCTTGGAAAAGAATTGCGGCACAAAGAAAAACCAAGGGGGAATTGATACCCTACCTAACAAAAGATTTTTTTTTTGTCTTTTTCTTTCGACTNCCTACTAGGCAACTCTATGCCTCATGTGTCAAGTCAATGATGTCATCACAATGATTAACCAAGTCAGCACTATTGGTAGTACCCTTGATGTTTCTTAGGATATAACCTCCTGAAATGTCGTACTCAACACATTGATGGATTCTTGAATAATTCTTGCCAATCTCGAAACTCGTTGTTCATATTTATAGAAACCTATGGGGGTTGAAGGCTCAAACATGTCAAAGAAGAAGCATCATCCTGTCATCAAATATATTGGATAGGAAGTTTTATGGTAATATTAAAGCTAGCACATCTTAGAGTAATTATTGGAGGTAGCCAAAGGTTTAGTTTGGGTGTTCGGCGTGGTGATTTAGAGTTAAAGAAAGTGAACGTGTTACTCTGAACATTTTCTCTATGAAAATATTGGGTGAATTGTTAAGGAAGGTAAAGTATGTGTAGTGACATTAGGCCTTATGAAATCTCTAAGGAAATAGGCCAAGCTATGTGTATGATGTTTCCCTATTATTGTCCTCCGTGTACCCGTTGTTTCATGTGTCTATGTCTAAGGAGGTAATTGGAGATCATTTGTACGTCGTTCCGGTGGATGTTATTGAAGGTGAAGTTAATGGATAGTTAGCTTATGAAAGGTACCTAATTGTCATCCTTGTTAGACAAGTCCGGAAGTTAGGATTGCCTACGCTAATGTGTTACGGCGAAGTCTGTAAGTCGAGAAGGTCACATTGAAGGCCGAAAGTGTTATGGAAATAAAATATTTTTTCTTGGTTGTATAGCAATTGGTTGTGATTTGAAAGGTACTTTCTATGTGTTATGATTTAAAAATGTGCAGTTCATGTCCAGATATCACTCTTGATAATGTAATGCCGGTAATGTTGAAATTTATATCATTGGTATGTTGTGAGGCTTTGTTGAGTTGTGAATGTATAGTTAGGAGTGGTTTGGTGATTCTCTGGCAGGTGGATAGGCCCAGTTACAGGAGAAACTTAGTCAAAAATTTAAAGAATTTGTAAAGATAGCCAAATTTAAAGAACCATAAATAAGTTGTGATTTTGGAAAGGAAGAATAAGATCCATGTAGTCATAAGTGCCTATGCATAATGATTGGGGGTAAAATGATGGTAACTATATTATTAGAAGTGACTTGTAAAACATTCGAGGACAAATGTTCTTTAGTGGGGGAGAATGTAACACCCGAGAAAAACAATTATTTGGAAGTACTTAAGCGCTATTAAGAAAGTTGATGTGCACTAATAATATTATTTTATGTGCAAACAACGACTATTAATATAATGGATATCAATTTGAAATGATAATAAGTGTAAGAGGCATATTGTAAGTGATGTGGGGTCTAAGGAGAGCCCTAAGTCCAAGTCAAGTTGGAAATTGCATAATAGACTAAAGTTTCAAGTGAGTTCGCACAAAATCTAACTTACAACGAGCAGCTATCTCATGATATTACGAGTTATATGGTATACAAACAAAGGTCTATGTGTCTAGTTTCTAATACTTCAAATCGTTCGTCATTTGGACACTCATAGAAGAAGTTATGACCAAATTACCAAAGGCTGGAAGTAGGTGATTCTGCGACCAATTCTGCAATCGCAAAATTGATTATGCGATCACAAATGAGGTTATGCGACCGCAAAACTGGTCACAGACCATGCCAGTGCAGCCCAGTACTAGGCATCAATTCTGCGATGCATTGTGCGGCCCGCATATCCATTTTGCGGTCAATTATGTGACCGCATACCTGATTTCAGAGAGTTAATTTTCCTATTTTCATAACCCGACCCCATTTGGATAAATAGCATTTGGGGCTTATTTTGGAGTGTTTGTCTGAGGGTTTTAGATAGAGATAAGAGCATTTTATAGAGAGAAGGAGGGAACCTAACATTCTAATCATATAATCTTGCACCAATCTTCAAGAATCAAGGAAGATAATCACAAGATCTTCATCTAAGAGGTAAGATTCAAACACCTAGTCTTCAATTTCGAGATTTGGGTAAAAGATGGGTGATTGAGAGTACGATTCTTGGGTGTAAGAGTATTATTTATACATGCTTGTACTAATAAGGTTTTTGGAAATATTGTTGAGCTAAAATAAGTAAAGATTGGGTTGTAGAGTGAAGGAAATCTTGTAGAAGAACGTTGTAGTTAAATTTGCACACCTAGTGTTTGATAAAATGCTCAAATGAGTTAAGACCATGAATATATTCCTAATTATGGTTCAATTTTTTTATGTTTCAAAATAGATTGGGATTTCTAGAATTTTTGGAACATTGTAGTAATTTAAGGAAAGCTCAAAACGAGGTATGTTGGCTAAACTACTCTCTTAGAATTGAATTCAATGATACTCCCATAAGTTTCAAGTGTGGTTGTCTCAAGTTCCTTATTCTATGTTCCGAGTTGTTCCCAATAAATTCGATTGTCCTGAATAAGCAAAGTGTCGAGAATTATGTATTCAAAACGTGTTCCGAATGTTCCGAAATATGTGTATTAGAATGCTAAGTCTTTGAGTTGTGTTTTACATGAAGGTTATGATGCAAAATTGTGTGAGAAAACTCAATATGCTTAAGACTCTTAATCACTCATATGTGAACCTAAAGTCTTGATTGGAAATATCTTACTATTGATAACCTGTAAAGATGGTTGGAAGTAAAATTAGTAAATTGGGGATATAAAGTGTGGCCAACGTGCCAAGAGTGAAACTTATACTTGTGGCCAATGGTGCCAATGGAATGAAAATATGTGAAAGAAGTATGAAATGTGATGATTAATATAAGTGAAAGTTATACTTGTGGCCAATGGTGCCAATGAAATGAAACGATATGAGACAAATTATGAAATGAGATTTTATTCAACTATTCCAAAATTGACTTCGATAATTGAATTGCCTAAAAGCTTATGAACTCAAGTGATGCCCAGATGTGGCTGTTTTAGCTAATGCTATGCTTTGTGAGTATTTTTAATGTGTTTTGCGTTCTTACATATTCGTGAGTGGAAATTATGTATTGTCCTTTTTAGGGAGAAGTATTTCAAAAATAAATGATGTGTTACTTGTGTATGATTTTAACTTGTGTTTCGATTCCCAATCATTTTACTCCATTTCTTGGAAAGAAATCCATTGTGTTTAAAGCCTCCATTACTAATGAAGTTAAAGTTGTCATTTCCGGAATATTCTATTTGTTGATAATTATGATGATGATGATCCATGAAAGGGAATAAATGAAAGTGTGGAATATGAAATACGACAATGTGTCATGAATGAAGAATCACATGTATGGCCAAGAGCCAATACAATAATGATGTTGTAAGTGGGTAAAAGTAGCAATAAACCTATATACGATAAGAAAGGTCATGAAGTAAATGAAAATTGTACTTATGTTTTCTTTGTATGAAAATCAAATAAAATGTTATTTGCCTTATTTGGGATGAGATTGATGTGTTAAAATTATTCCCTTTATTGGAGATGAGATTGATGTGATAAAATTATTTCCTTTAATTAGGATGAAATGATTGGTAGAAATGGATGATGTCTCGGAGGAGATGGCCTTGCTGATTGGGTCGTGATCGAACATCATGCTACACACATGGTGGTGATTGTGCTGGAAATTGTTATTGAAATTGTGATTTTGGTTGATGTCTTCGAATAAGACAGCCTAGCTGAGCAGGTCGTGATCGGACTCCTTGGTAGATTCACGGTGGTATATTTGCGCAAAGATTGTGATTGTGCTTGAGATTTTGATTGTGGTTGATGTCTTCAAATAAGATGGCCTAGCTGATCGAGTCGTGATCGGACTCTGTGCTAAAAGTATGATGGTATTGGTATTGTGAATATTGGTATTATGAATAGTGGTATTAGTAATGTGAACAGTGGTATATTGGTGCTAAAGATCTTCCAACCAAAAATAATATTATTTTCGTATTTTGGAAATTATTATGTTTTAACTTGGCTTTTGGATATTATTGATTGCTGATTGTCGTTTCCATGGTTTTCCCTTTCTTACACTAGCATTATATTTTGAAAGAGGACAGTTAGCTTTACATACTAGTACTATTCCATATGTACTAACGTACCTTTTGCCGGGGGCACAACATCTTTAATAGATGCAGGTAGTTCATCAGCGGGCAGCTTTTGGTCCTCATTAGTAGTCGCTCTCTATTCAACAGGGTTTGGTGAGCCCTACTATATTCCGGGCCTGATATCATTTGAGTTTACATTGTGTTGTGAGGTATAGATGAGGCCTTGTTGCTGGCACTTCCACATTTCTCTTGTGTGGTACTTAAAGGCTCTGTAGACAGGTTGTGGGCGGTGTTTGATATTGAGAATTGAACTAGTAATATTGGTATTTGGAAATCGTGTTTTTTTTCATTAATTCTATAAACTCGTAGTATTTTGGAAATAATGAATGAAGCTGCTAATGGAATGAAATGGAAGTTATTAATGAAATCTTTTCAGTGTTAGATTAATGGAGTACATCTCCTCTTTATTCATGGATGAGTTTGGGTAGAAGGAAATCTAACAGGCTTGCTCGGTCGGGTTCTCTCGGTTGAGCGCCGGTCGCGCTCCTCAAGTTTGTGGCGTGATATAGCTGAAGAGAAATATTTAGCAATAAATGTTCCGGTAATCTCCGAGGGCCATTGATTTGCATCTTCAGATAACTCATCTAGAATTGTGACTATCTCTTCTGGAGTCTTTTTCATCAACGGACATCCAGCTGCATTGCTCAATATTCTACGTGAGGTCGATGTCAATCCATCCCAAAAGTCTTGAAGTTGCATCCAAAGTTCAACCCCGCTATGTTGACACTTTCGCACAATCTCCTTAGACCTCTCCCATGCTTCAAACACAGCTTCAGTCTCGTTCTGGCAGAAGTTATGGATTCCTCTTCTAAACATGCCCGTCATAGCTTAGGAGAAATATTTAGCAAGACATTTTACGGTCATCTCCTCCCATGTTCTAATTGATCGTTGGGGCAAGCTTCGAAGCTAATGCTTTGCATCATCTTTGAGAGTGAAGGGGCGTGCCCATAGGTAAACTGCTTCTTGTGACACACCATTATATTGAAAGGTGTTAATGATCTCCTCGAAGTCCATTAGATGATTGTTTGGATCTTCGTTCTACTTTCCTATGAAGACACAAAGATTTTGAAGGTTTTGATGTAACCCTTGCTTCAACTCGAAATTATTAGCTGCAACTGGGGGGTGGTCTCACACTTGATAACCCTTGGCTGGGAGCTATGTTTCTGATTTGGTTTGCACCCAAGGGCTGATTTTGTGCCATTATCCGAGTCCTCTCTCCTTCATATGCAATTTGTGCATCTCTAATAGCTGCTTCTTCAGCATCCCTTGCAGATGTTTCTCTTGGTTGGGCTTCCTCCATCGCAGCCAAATCTACATTATCATCATCTTCGGCCATGTTTTCTTTGGTTGAGGATTTCCCAACCTTCTGTATATACTCAGGGAGATTTCTTTCCTTCCTCAACTGTCGTAGTTGTCTCTCTATTTCTGGCTCGTATGGTTGCACTTCGTTCCCAGACAATCGAGTCATGCACCAATCTAACCTGTAGCCTACGCATAATCAAAGATTAGCACTACAAACTATTTCCAACACTATTGATTGCCAATCCCCGACAACGACGTCAAAATTTGACGAGCGCAAAACACAAACTTAAATATGCTCGATAAACGAATATAGTAAAATATAATATCGTATCCACAAGGATTGGAGTTAAATAGTATTTTTGTAGTTTATAGCTAGATTTCTATCCAAGATGATCAACAATTGAGATTTCTGTAATTAAAACTAAAGTTAACTAAGAATCTAAACTTTTGGCTAATGGTAATCGACGCAAGTAGTGAGCAAAGAAGGTTATCAATTGGGAGAAGATAAGCTTGATAGGATAGGTGCAAGACAAATGTTGGGATTTAACTCTACATAATTCACTT
>AWOL01S0009236.1:1676-24349 GCA_000715115.1 Nicotiana otophora | reverse complement strand
TCATCTGATACAATATGCCCCAAGAATGCTACAGACTGCAACCAGAACTCACATTTAGAAAACTTAGCATACACCTTACGATCACGGAGGGTTTAGAGTACCGCTCGCAAGGGGTCCACATGCTCATCCTCTGAAATTGAATAGACCAGAATATCATCAATAAATACTATCAAGAACAGATCTAAAAATGGCCGTAATAGGCTATTCATCAAGTCCATAAATACGGCGGGTGCATTCGTCAACCCGAAAGACATGACAAGGAACTCGAAGTGGCCATATCGGGTCCTAAAGGCTGTCTTCGGAATATATTTCTCCTGAACTCTGACCTGGTGGTATCCTGATCTCAAATCTATCTTTGAATAGAATCTAGCCCCCTGCAACTGATCAAAAAAGTCATCAATCCTTGGAAGTGGATACTTATTCTTAATAGTTACTTTGTTCAGCTGCCTATAATTGATACACATCCTCAACGAGCCGTCTTTCTTCCGCACAAAGAGTACCGGTGCACCCTAAGGTGAGGTACTAGTCCTGATGAAACCTTTCTCCAACAAATCTTTTAACTGCTCCTTCAACTCCTTTAATTCGGCAGGTGCCATTCTATATGGAGGGATGGATATTGGTTGAGTTCCTAGAAGCAAATCAATGCTAAAATCAATCTCTCGCAAACCTACCTCTGGGTGCCGCTGTATTACCTACCCATTCAAGGACTGCCTCACCTTGAAAATGAAATCTGGCTGCCTTTGCTCGGCAATCAACTGTGGCATAGAAAGCTGACAACTAGTCCATGCTCATGATAACATCAAAATCCATCATCTCTAGCTCAACTAGGTCGGCTGAGGTCTGACAACTACAAACTGTCACCTTACAACCTCGGTAAACCCGTCTAGCAATAATCGATTCTCCGACCAGTGTAGATACCGCAAAAGGATCACTTAGTATTTCAGGCACTATACCAAATTTCCCCGCGACAAATGGGGTAATATTTGATAAAGTAGATCTTGGGTCTATCAAGGCATAAGCATCGTGAGAGAAAATGGTCAATATACATGTCACAACGTCTGGTGAAGACTCCTGGTCCTGTTGACCCGCTAAAGCATAAATACGGTCCTGATTAACACCTGAACTGGAACCTCTACCTCTGCCTCGACCTCTACCAGTCGAAGATTGAGACTTGCGCCCAGAAGGATGCACAGACATAGATGATCATGTTGCTGAACTTGCTGGTTGTGCCATACCCCCAGAATCTCTATTTGGGGAATCTCGGATCATATGCCCCGGACGCCCACATGTATAACAAGTATCAGAACCTGCTCGGCATTGGCCCAAGTGTCCTCTACCACAGATGTCACACCGCGGTGGAAATGATCGTGTCTGCCTTAAACCTCGTTGTCGTTGCAAAATCGATGCCCGTGAGCTCTCACCTGGTCCTGACTGAGTATATCGGTCGTACCTGTAGCCCTGTAACTGAGGTGGCGGAGGCCTAGGTGGCCGTCCAAAGTACTGGAGCCTATAACTACCCTGAGACTACTCATGAGACCTAGGAAATCTCATCCTCTTATGCTGCCCTTGCTCAGTCCTCTCTGTACCCTACTGTCGACGCCTACCCCTTTTTATATTCTGAGCGAATGCCTGAATCCGAGAGATAACCATATTATCATTCAATGCAGCGGTGACACATGCCTCGGTCAACTCTGGGGCTAACCCTACTATAAACCTGTGGATCCTGTCATGCATAGTAGCAACTATGGATGGTGCATATCTGGCTAATGAATCAAAATGGGGACTATACTCTCGTACACTCATATTGCCCTGCTTAAGGGCTAGAAACTGATCGACCCGAGACTGTCGGATCTCCCGCGGTAAGTACTGGTCAAGGAAAGCATCTGAAAAATTCTCCCAACTAGTTGGAAGTGCATCACGTGCCTTGGACTTCTCCCATCCCTCGTACCAAAGGATGGCTATATCTCGGAGTCGAAAAGCTGCTAGCTCAACTGCTTCTTTCTCTGTGGCATGCATAACCCGAAAGATCTTGTGAAGCTGATCTATGAAATCCTTAGGGTCCTCCCTCTGATCTGACCACGTAAACTCTGGGGGACTTAAAGCAATAAACTCTCGGACCCTTGAACTCCCAGACCCCTCAAAAGATCCTCCACTAGCTGATGCCCTAGCTTGTTGCTGGGTAGCTACCAATTGTGTCAACAAATGCACCGCACTCCTCAAGTAATGATCTGGTGAAAGTGGAGGGGGAACTGGATGTGTGGTATCCCTAGAAATCTCTTCAGGTGGTGGAGGAGCCGGTAATGGCTGAGTAGGAGTCTCGCCTTGGGCCTCAGACTGGGACCCATCTACTGGGGGTACCCTGCTGGTCCCCTCACCTGTTGTTGTATCTCCCCTCTGGCTAGCCGTAGTCTTCCTAGTCACCGTCATCTATGTATGAAAACACCAACACGTAAGTTTAACTCAAATTTCATATAACTTAGTTCTACAGCACGATTTAGATTTAAAAGAAGGGTAACCAACTCCTAAATGCCCTGTAGCTCCCTGCTTATATAATGTGGTGCACAACACATCTATAAACAAGATCCTATTAGACATGGCTTGTAGACTCCTTAGGACAGAACTGCTCTGATACAAAATTTGTCACGTCCCAACCTGGGAGCGAGACTGGCACCCGGTGCCTCAACTAACTTGGTGTACCAAATTGCGACTAAGGGACTCTGAACATATAATGTCATAATTTGGCCATGAGGCCACCTTGCAAGATAATTTGCGAAGCAAAATATAAAACTAAATGGAAACTAGCGTTGACTAAACATCAATATAAAGTTGGGCCGACAAGGCCGTCATAACTACTACAACTGACAAACCACCAAAATATACATACCAGGCCTACAAGTCCAACATAGTGTACTAACTGACAGGATATGTCTACAAGCCTCTAGTGATAGATATATTGTGATCGGAACAGGGGCCCGACCTACCCATAATATATATACATACATACATACAGAAGTTGTACACGAACACCTAGACCCGATAAATCTGAAGGATATGAAGCTTACCGATCAGGATGAACTCTGGAAACACCTACTAAGGAGGTCTACCCCTCTGTCTATCTGAACCTGCATGCATGAAATGCAGCATCCCCAGAAAAGGGACGTCAGTACAAAATAATGTACCGAGTATATAAGAAAATAACATAATTGAAAGTTGAAACTAAACTGATAATATAATAACTGAAAGTAATTGGGAGTCAAAGATGGTCTGGAGATATACTTACCTGTTGATACTGACTCAACTCCTTCAATATAGTAAGTAAAATAATAGTCCGGCCTTATAAGGCTCGGTATATATAACTGATCTGCCGTAGAAGGCTCGCTCATAGGTGCTCGGCCATATTAGGCTATGTATCTCGACCATGCTGGGCTCGCTCATAGGCTCTCAGCCACAGTAGGCTCGATATATAACTTTTCATCTAATCAGAGGTTGCCCAATAGGGGCCTGCCCATCGATTATAGCTCGATGGTAATGAAAATATTGTAATACTTTATATATAGGCTTGTTTCTCTCTTGAATGGAAGAAAACAATACTAAATTGAATATAGAGTCTCGATAAGGAATAATGTTATAACTTATGAGACTAGAATAATGTGAATAAATTCATGAATACGGACTTCTCTTTATGTCTCATTACTAACACAAGTAGCTATGAGATCATGCCAAAATGAAGGAAGGCTTAGTCTTAACATACCTTATCACACTCTTTCCAATCACCAAGTTGAACTCGCCTTTTCTCACTTTAATCTACAACAACGATAATAATACTATCATTAAGTTATGAAACGTATAACTATCCCACAACGAACGACATGCTTATTTTGTATTAAAACGGACATCATCTCCCCTATAATCCTTACTTCCTCCAAATTCAAGATAACACCAACAATACCAAAAATAATACTAACAACATATATACATATTTTCCAACCTTATGTACACCACACAATTCTACAAAATAGCACAACACACACCAATCTCTTCATACATAAAACGACCACCGTAGTAGTGTCAATAATCCCGAAACTGTTACGACGAACGACTAGCCCAACATCCTGCATTTGTGTGGTGTTTCTCCACACCCTTCATCCTCCAAAACTCCACAAAATAGTAGTAAATCACGCATACCAACAGCAACACCAAAAAGTCCACAAAACAATCCATAAAATAGTCCGCTACAAGTGAATAACTCGAACTCATGGCTTACGATCGCCTTCCCGTGAGTTCTTACAAATATAGAACAACTTACCATGCATCTACAACTGTAAATAATGGATGAAAGAGAGCATTAAACTTACCTTATTTGTGGGATAACTCGGCTCCTATCTTGGTTCTTCAAACTCTAGGTTTTACCTCCAATTAGAACTTGAAAGGGAGAGAAAATCAATTGGGGTTTGTGGGAAATTTTTGGGAGAATTTTTGCAGAGATTAAGTCTAGTTATTTTTACCTATTATCATCCTAATATATGAAGGGGATAGGCCTTTAAAAAGGCCTCTTTGAGCGACCCGACCTGGCCCAGGTTTGGACGACCCGAACTGGCCCAGGTTTGGATTCTCGTTTAAGCAAGTAGGTGATAGTCTGCGCAGTCTTGCAAAAATGCCTATATATCTCTACTCCGATATCGTATTGACAAACGGTTTAATACATTGAAAAGTAGACTCATAGATATTTAATTTGATGGGTGGAACACCCCAATAAATCTAAGTATATTGGGAGAAAATCGCAGTTACATTTGACCCAAAGTTTCAGTAAAACTTATGAACGTAACTTATGATGATTTTCATCGACTTTTGTTCCACCACTCGCTTGACTTCAAAACATAACACAAGACTATCATACGAATAACATAACTCATAACATAACCTCTTTATCATGTAAAATACCCTGGTCTTATCCCAAAAGTACATGTTATAACATTCCCAATTTGTCAGCTTTCTACAAAATATTATTTTCTTCAATTCCTTTAGCTTCTAAACCTTCCAACCCTCTTTGTACTTGTTGTTCATGATATTCAATATTTGTAACTTCCGAGGTAACATGATTAACTTGCTTTATATATTTTTAAAGATGATCTCATTTTTGGGTCCTACATTAGTTTGCTCACGACGCAGTTTTACGTACAAAAAACAAATATAGGGTGTAACACACCATTAACGAGTTAATCAAAGGTACAAACAAAAGAATATTGTAAATTAAGATGTTACATCTTAAATTATCATGAGGTGATATGGATATAATTGATAAGTGAATGTGAATCAGTCAAGTTTGTGGTAAACATAGTATGACTCATAAGAAGTATGGCATAGTTAAAACAATGTCAATAATGACCAAAGACACATTCCCAAAAGAAAAAAGAAAAAGACTTTCTTGATCATTCGAAAAGGGAATGTTACAGGATGAGGGACATGAACCTTAATTATACTAGACATCGGGTTTCCTATGAGCATGATAAGTTGTCGTCATGATTGTGTCGTACGTAATAGAAGTGACACATAAGAAATAAAGTGTCACATATAAGAACGAGTCGAGGATAGACGAAGCATGCCATATGTAAAAGATGTGCATGACAACCTTGAGCTCCTCCAGATGATGAATGTGATACAAATAAAAGTCCTCTAATTATACATACCAAGGTATGCGAGGATAAAGTATGTGAACTTAAATGGGTAAGCATGAAAATATTAAGGCATGTGATGCACAAATGGCGTAATCTTGGAGGTTATAAGAAGCAACATAGGTTGTTAGAGAAGAAAAATAAAATGACGTCAAATGATAATCTTGAGTTTTTTTTCTAGTCGAGGTATGTCTTATTTTATTCTGTTGAAATGATGAAAAATTGAGAATCTCCAAGAATGATTTCAAAGCAACTCTATATGTGCCCGACATTGAAAAAGCAGTTAACTTGTGAGTGAACGGATCCTTATGATTCAAGAAGAATAAATATTGAAATGGCCCATGAGCTAAGTTAAAGTTGTTGGAAAGTTATACATACAAGGTGTACGACGTAAGACTTGAAACAAAGATTGAAAATGATTATGGTACGGATTTGGAGATTGAGAAGTTATAAAAATTCTAAAACTACATGATAATGTGTCATAAATCCCTACATGAATGTGTATGGACGATGTCAACGATACCATGAAGAATGGGAAAATATGAAAGTATATATTTATCATATGAAACCTATTGATGTAAACATGTGGTACTATCTATGGCCAAAAGAGTTTGCATTATGATGAAGACATGAAGTAATAAGACCCTACATGCATGACATCTTTATCACAAGTATTAGCCTACTTGGTGGGATACCATCAAAATAAAGTTTTATGAAAGGACATAATAGCAAGAATTATAATTTTCGAGATATACAGTATATATATATATATATATATATATATATATATATATATATATGGCTTGAGAACATGATGGTGGCATAAATATAGAATGTGTAATTCTTACATTTAGCATTATGAAAATGGTATATTTTGTGAAAAGTTATATAATGATATATAGATTTAGCCTTAGGGAGTCACACTTGTTCAGCATATTTAAGCATGAGATGAGAGGTGCAAGGTAGTCGTACTTGCTAGAACTGTGTTAGAGCATGGATTGAAGGGTGAAATGTTAGAAGAGATTTCAACAGCAGAGTGAACATGAAAGAGTGGAGTGTTAACTATAATGATATCGTAAGGGCAGAAAATAACGACCCTTAGCAATTTATGTTGTAGCTAGTAGCGACGTGATACTTGGATACAAAAATGAACAAAGAAAGTTCCTATGAGTATAACCAATCTATCCTATTGTCAGAATAATGAGCATATCAACATAATGATGAAATAAAAGTCAATGTACGATGAAAGATTGAAGCGGTAAAATAGAGATTTCTAATTGGGAGAGATAAATAGCCTATTGTAGTGGGTGAACAAATTGATTGTCAATGAAAAGTTGTATGTGAGATAGAAGTTTAATAATGACTTCGAGTGGAAAGTAAGAGTTTGAATTGGGTTTACTCTTAAGTGGGGGAGTTTCGGAATAGAAAAGATTCACCTTAAAGGTAATGATTTGAGAAATAAGATATTTTATTTACTAGAGTCAAGATGAAGAGAAAACCTTCAGTAACTTCATGATGGAATGAGTACAACTACCATAAAGTATTTGTAGAGAATCAGAGACTCATTACAAGTAATAGTTATGATGTTCTGCATCAAGGATGTTAAAAGTTATGTCTGATAGTCAAAGATTTAATAGGCAACTCGAATATATTCCTACAACTTTGGGGACATGTTCGATTTAAATTAAATTCAAGTGTTGGCGGAGAACAAGGAAGTACTTTGAATTGTACGTGAGATTAAGTAAAATAAGAGGGTATTTTAATATGTGCACACTTAGCACGAGATGAAATAGAAAAGGGTAATGTAATGCGCATTCTTGAATGAGAAGAGACTCTTCTATACAAAAATAAAGTGTGCTAGTAAAGGGCACGGGTTCAAAGAAGAGCACTAATATTAAAAGGGTGTAAGTACCATCGCGATAACGATGACTCTCGACTGTTAAAGGCTTACGAGCTACGGTAGCATGTCTATTGTGTGCATGGAAATAAATGCAATCCCAAGTTTTTGGTAGAAAAATATCACAAGATACTCAATGGTGTAAATAAATTGGTAAAAGTTAAGAAATAAAACTGGAATACAGATGTCCACGAGTAGGTGGCAAACTAGGGTCATGAAATCGAACGAAGAGAGTTGAATTATTTTTTTGAGTAAACTTGTTGGTGACAATAGTTATCAAGTTATGAATCTAACATGAGCTCTAAAGGTATGAGCCAAAGTGGGGGTATTAAATTATCATATATATGATGGATAAATCTGAGACAAATATCTTATTAATTTTTGGAAGGAATAAAAGAACATTCCAAATAGTTTTGATGATTAGAGAATATTAAAAGTCTTAAGTGGGAAAACTTTTTCTGGAAACAAGACTCAAAAAGGGCAACAGACTAATTTGAAAGTATTGGTTATAAGACAATTTCGAGACTATGAGTCGGAATAGATAAGTTTACAGGTACCAAGTGGGCAATATAATTTTGCTCTCACCAACCATGAGTCATAGCTTCGAGGAAGCTGAGAATTTAGGCAGTATGGAAATGTGTCATTCTACATTATGAAATTTGTAAAAGTTTCAACCACAGAGAGATTTTAGTTTACTTGAAGATACTTTTCAGGTACAAGTTGACGTATTCAAGATGAAGGACTACACATATGTTCAGTAGTGATATGGGTACTATATCGAGCGGCTATTATTAATATTGAGCAGTATGCAGGTATATAAATACTCAAAGTACAAAATTATATATTTTATGCACTTATGGTATATGTAAGGTCGTGTGGGGCCTAAAGAGTTCATCATGTTCTATATTTCTAGTTGTTGAGCTATATTGTTATTGGTGCCCATATGGGGGGCTTATTCTGGATAGGTTAAATGTTTTTGGATAGTCCCAATTATAAGATAAACTCTGCCGAAATTCTTAATAATTTGTAAAGATCGCCAAATTTTGAGGGTCATAAGTAAGTTGAGATTTTGAAAAAAAAAAGTATAAGACCCATGTAGTCATAAGTGCCTATGTATAATAGTTGGAGGTAAAAGGATAGTAACTCTCTTCTTAGAAGTGACTTGTAAAACATTCGAGGACGAATGTTCTTAAGTGAGGGAGAATGTAGCACCCCGAAAAATTTCGAAGTACTTAAGCTCTATTAAGAAAATTGATGTGCGCTAATTATATTATTTTGTGTGCATACGAGGACTATTAATATGATGGATATCAACTGGATATGATAATAAGTGTACGAAGCATATTATAAGTAATGTGGGGTCTAAGAATAGCCCTAAGTCCAAGTCAAGTTGGAAATTACATGATAGACTAAAGTTTCAAATGAGTACGCACAATACCAAACTTTGGATGAGCATAGCTACATATATATAAGTAGTTATGTAATGTACAACCTATCAAATGAAATATCTTCGAGTCTAGTTTCTAACGTTTTAAACTGTTTGTCATTTGAACATTTCTACAAGAAGTTATGACCAAATTACCAAAGGCTGGCAGAGGAGTCTGCGGATGCAAAGCATTCGGGGCCGCGCCAGAAAGAATGGCTAGCAGTGAAGTGCTGCCATAGCATCCGGGTCCGCGTTCGAGCTTTGAAGGGGCGTGAACTGGGGATGTGAAGCATCCAAGGCCGCGTCCGAAACACAGAAATCCGGGCCTATAAATACAAAGTCGGGGGAGAAGATTATTTTTGAGTATTGGGGGTTAGGGTTCTTGAGATGAAGGGCGATTTTAAGCTCAAAACAAGTCCAACCAACCAAAGTAAGTTGTTAATGATGTTTTGTGTTAATATTTACTCAATATACATGAGTTATAACATCATTCTTACATCCAAATGCTAGATTTCATCTTCAAATCCTCAAGAACACTAAAATTACCAAAGTTATAATTTTTCAAGATTGAGCTACTAGAGATAATTTCAATGCTTCAAACTCGTTTATTATGAGTAGTTAGAAGTATTTGAAGCATTTGTTACAAGTTTTAATGGTTGAAAGATTGGATTATAAAACTCTAGTTTATGGCATGAGTAGTACTTTTGAGAATATAAGAGAGAAGATGAGTATTAATCTTGGTGATGAAACTGATGAATACAATGAACCTATGGATTTATTTGTTAGCAAAAGTTGGAAGTGGTCAACTAAGTAATCACCCGAATTGTATATTTTGCAAGTGTTGATTATGAAAGACGATAAATAGTAACTTGGTGGCATTGGACAATCGATGTAGTATCAATAATGATTTCGAATGGGTATTAAAATATAAGAATGAAGTTGAATGGTCTAGCTTATAAATCTATTTGGCGATTTGAGTTGTTAGAGGCTTGTAGCCAACTTATGAGCCATATATGGATATCGATCAATATCTTAGATCATACTTTGATGTAATTAGGATATCTAATTGTAGATATCAACTTGTTGATGATGTTGAGCATTTTAATAAACATTGAAATGATGGAGGAAGATTGAAGGCTTGTGAATGTTAATAAAGCGAAAGCGAAGTAAGTTGATTAAAACTTACTCTCCTTGAAGGACTTTCTCTAAAAACATATTTCGAGTTAATACTTAAGTTGTTTGCAAATGTGCTTTCATGCTTGTGGGGACAAACAAGTACGGATGTCTCCATGTACTAGAATATTATGTTGCATATGTAGTGTCATGCCGTTTATAAAATTTTATTTTAAATCTTGTTGGCAAAATGACACTCAAAGTAAATGTTATAAGTTTTTATCAAAACTTACATATTGAAAAGAGTATACATGTTTGAGTGTTAAAGATAAGTTTTCATGAAAAGTACTTCTTTTGGGAAATTGACGAACAGAATAACACTTGTGGTATCTTTTAAAGATTGACGTTAAATTGTTAAAGGTTGTAGCATGTAAAAGGTTGTTTATTTAATTTTTGTTCAAATGATTTAAATTTTCTATAAATGCTATGAGTTGATAAAAATAGATCATTTGAAGCTACTATGCTATGAATCTATTTTTCAAGTATCAAATATTTTGGGAGGTACTTGTGTTCACCGAGATTGATTTCGGATATATTGTGTTCGTTATCATGAAACTACACGTGCCGGTATAGGCGTAGATGGACACTTTGTGGTATAGACTACGGCAGAATGCTCTCCCTCGAGAGAGTACTATTTTGTGCTATTATTAGCATGGCTGAGTCGATTCGTACGGCACTACGATGAGACGCCCTGATCAAGTACGGTATATGATATTTGCCGCTAGGTACATAACCTAGTTGACCTTCTTATGTCGGTGATGGTATAGTATTCCCAGTGAAAGGTAAGGTTGATTTTCTTATGTTTAGGCCTAAGGAGCCGAAAGTAATTTCGATGACTTATAACAAATGGAATGGTTTTATCCAAAATCTTGGGTTGATATAAATATTTTAAAAGTATATATTGTGGATTATGTTTTACTTGTCATTCATTTAAATAACAAGGATCATGAATTGATAAAATTTCTTATCGTTTTATATCAAATATTGATGCATTATTTTTGCAAAGTTTGTCCCAAGAACTTAAGTTAGAGAGAGTCTATGACACTTATTGAGTACCGATGTGGTGTACTCAGCCCTTAGGGGCCCCCTACAGGGTCCCGCTTACTTTACATATTTCATGATGATATATGATATGTGGCATGCGGTCAGGGCTAGGATGACTCTCTTTCTGAGGTATTATGAAGCGCCACTTTTATTTCGTGGTAGCTATCGTGTTATTTCTTATTTTATTTTGTTGGAATTACTCTAAGTGTTTGCTCTATTCTTTGGTATAGAGGCTCCATAGATAGTTGTGGGATGGTAAAAATAGGATTGTGGACGTAATGCATAAAGGAATAATCATTTAATTTGAATATATCATTTTTATAAAAGGTTTCATGTAAGATTTTGGAAATGAAAAATATGTTGTAACTTGATTTGAAAATATATAAGATTTTCAATTGGCTTCCACAATTATACTTGGTCTTGACATATGGGTTGGTTCAGGTAGTGTGCCGGGTGCCGGTCACATGGATTTGGGTCGTGATAATTTTTATCTTTCAAATTATTTTTTCCTTTTAATGTTTACAACAATAACATCAAACCCAGTGTGATCCTACAAGTGGGGTGTGGAGAGGATAAAGTATATGTAGATCTTACCCTTACTTTATGTGAGGTAGAGAGTTTGTTTCCAATAGACTCTAGGCTCAAAAAATCTATTTTCAAAATAGGTTGGGAAAATACGCTATGATTAAAATACTGATGATTCTTGTTTGGATGCTTGTTACCTATTGTATTGTATCGTATTGTTCCTTTAAATATAATATTTGTTCTGATTGTTCAAAATTTTATTGTATCGTATCATTAAATTCATCGTTATGTAACGATGAAAAGTATCACTTTATGTAACGAACGATTTGGTGTGGTTGCATCGTTACCTTGTTCGTTTCTCTCATCTTATCCTTCTTTATTATTAAATAATTATATTTTATCTTTTATCCTACGTTTTATATAATAATTCAACCGTGTACCCTACTTTTTCTTTGTAATATTGCAAGTTTATTTTTCATATTGTTTGTTCATTATCTATATCTATATTATTATAAAAACACGAATGTTTCGTGCTAAATATTGAGTGACTAAAATATCCCTAAAATATTAATCGGCTTCTATACCCTTAACTATTTATATTAATTTTGACAGAAACTTGTAATGGAAGGACACAACTGAAAATAGACATGTTAGGATAAGGAGTTGTAGTAAAATAGGGACTTAATAGTGGAAGAAGTAGAGTTATGAATGTATAAGAAAAAGTAAATCCTAAAACTAAATATTCTAAACTTTCCTCTAGCTAAACGTGGAACAAATATGTTAGAATTGAAGGAAGTTAGTTCAATTGTATATAGTCAAGATATTTTCAAAGTATTAAAATTAAAATAATTAGTTTAAAAAATTGAACAAAACTTTTTAGTTTTCATTTGAATTCCAAGACGCGAAAACAAAGGTTTGACTAATTTTATTTTCGTAAAACATTTTGAGTTTGTTACCCGAAACTAACAACGCATTGTTATTCAAAAGAATTTTTGTATATTTTATATTGTATATTATTACAAACCCAACGTACTTAAACAATTTTTTCTTTGATTTTATAGTTTTAGAAATCTGATTTTGACCCACTTTTCAAGTTCCGGACACTAATACTTTTTTATTTTTTTATTAATAAGATAGTTAAATTAATAATTATAAGCTAGCATAACTGTAGATCAAAGGAATGACTATAGGATCACATTTACAATGCACGATCAAGACTAAAACACATTGGACTGAAAGAAATTAAAATTTATTGGGATTAGGCTTAAATTATTTTTCACATAGATTATTTCACATTGAATAAAATCGTAATACATTAGGACTGTCTAATATTTAATATTTTGAAATAAAGTGAATAAACATTAAATTCTTTAAACTGAAACTCTAATTCATACTAATTTCACAAAATATTGTTGAACAATGGTGAATTATCCACTAACTGGCTCAAACTAATTTGCACAAGGATTTATAAATCTGGTGAAACTTTCTCTCATAAAGTCTTAATAAGATGTATACTATCTTAATTACTTTATTAAAAAAAACTCAATTTTAGATTGATAGTTGACTTCAAACGAATGTGTTTTGGATGATCAGCCGCCGAAGACGCTGGTATTACGACTCTTTAGTTGACTCGAAAGATCATTCAAGCTATATATAAATTACAAAGCAATGGCCAATTACGCTTTGAATTGATATATTAATTTACTAACGATGATAGTTTTTTTTGGTAAGTAAATTTTTTATTTCACAAACCAAATATAACATTACAGCACTTGTTTTACTAGGAACTTGGACATCATGCCCCAAGTCCTATACTCATCAGACTCTATCATTGAGTACAAGAATGAAAACAACTAAGGCTATCCTCAATCTCTAGGGTACCACTTCATATCTTGCAACTTCCTAGTTAGCTTCTTATACTGATTTCCTCGACTATGGACTTCATGTGCTATCAATCGTAAGATGATCTCCTTTGTCCTGGACTTGCCTTGAAATATCCTCAAGTTCCTTTCCATCCATATATGGTAGACACATGTTGTCATGCATAGTCTATACATATTAGCCATTGCTGACTGTCCTTTTGCATGAACCTCTGCCCATTGAACTTCTTCAGACTATCCTTGAGCTCTATTTTTGATTCCCTGCCATTCCAATAATTTCTCCCACATTTGCGATGTCATTTCACATTTAAAGAATAGATGCTCAGCTATTTCTAGTTCTCTAGCACACAGTGGGCATGTCAAGTCTTCAATCTGACTCCATTTAGCTATTCTATCTCTCGTTTGCAATCTCCCTTGTAAGTTTAGATACAGTATAAACACCCATCTAGGAGCCTCGTAGTTGTTACATATCAGTTTTCTCCAAGAGCATTTAGAGAACTCACCTTGAAGCTTCCTATACATTCTTTGAATAGAAAAGGTCCTTATCAGTATGAATTCCTTCTCTTGTAGTCCCACTTCTTCTAGGTATTTTGCTGCTTTTAAGATCTTCTGTACAATCCAAGATGCTTGCTTAGGTTGACTCATCCACAGTGTGGTTCTTCTCCCATAGTAGCAATGTATCCACTTCGCCCATAGCTTATCATTTTTGGTACAAACATTCCACAGTAGTTTGCATATAGCAGCTGTTCAAAGCTTGAATATCCATGATATTTAGTCCCCCTGCAACTTTTGGAATACAGACTTTATCCCACGCAGTCAGTGCCCTTTTTGAATTATCTACTTATCACGACCCAAACTAACACATGTCGTCGTGGCGCCTATCGTGGAACTAGGTAAGCCGGCTCATTTCCAAAACAAACCGATATTTCATTTCAAAGATAATTTCAATATTTTTTAACATAAAAACCTTCGTAAGGGAGTTCTAATCAAAATAAAAGTGCGAAAGGAAAAGCCCGACATCGAGGTGTCACTAGTCATGAGCATCTACTACAATCTGTCTAACAATATCAAGGCTAACTCAGTCTGAAAAATAGCTAAATACAGCTAGAGGAAGATAAGAGGGAGAAGAGCAGGAGTAGCGGTCGCCAAGCAACTATCTTGCAATCCCCGAAAAATTTGCAACCAAAATAATCAACAACCGCTACCGTGTCCAGCTACACCTGGATCTGCACACAAGGTGAAGGGAGTAACGTGAGTACGCCAACTCAGTAAGTAACAACAATAAATAAAAACTGAGCAGTACTGACGAGCAATGAAGCACATAACGTTCATATCAGGAAATCTTAGTAAAATACCATATGCTTTTAAAATCAGAATTTGAATCAAAATATCTCGTTTAAACCCAGTTCCAGTAAAAATCATTTAAAGATATTTTTCAACAGTTTTCAAACATAGGAAAAAAGCAAAGGTGAGCAAAAATGATGAAATCATAAAAATACCCTCGGGCAAAACATCACTCATATACAGCCCCTCGGGCAAACCTCACAGTCACTCGTGCCACTCGAGCATACCTCACAATCACTCTTACCACTCGGGCATACCTCATAATCACTCATGCCTCCAAGTCACTCAGCACTCGGCACTCGCACTCAATAGGTACCTGCGCTCACTGGGGATGTGTATAGACTCCGGAGGGGCTCCTTCAGCCTAAGCACTATAATCTGCACGGACAACTCACGTGTTGCACGGATAACTCACGTACTATAATAATAAAGTATGCTCCAGGCGGGCATCCCCGATCCACACTCATCCTCATAATCAGGCCCCCAGCTGCACTCAGTCATAAACTTCTCAAGCCACTCGGAAATTTTAGTAAAACATGGCATTCGGCCCAAAATATTTATATGCATCAACATAGAGTCATAAAACTGAGTTATGAGGTAAACAAGTATAAACATGACTGAGTATAGGTTTTCAATCGAAACCAATAAGAGGATAGTAAGAAAAAGGCCCCTAAGGGTCCAAACAGCACTGGCGCAAGGCCCAAACATGGCATTCAGCCCAATTTATAGAAATTCTTTCTAAAACATATAAGTATCATATAGTTTCAACAAAGTACACAACTTTACAGTTGCTACGGGACGGACCAAGTCACAATTCCCAACAGTGCACGCCTACACGCCCGTCACCTAGCATGTGCATCACTAAAAATAGTAGAATGATATAAAATTCGGGGTTTCATACCCTTAGGACTAGATTTACAATCGTTACTTACCTCAAACCGGTCAAATCTCTACCCCGCAATGCTCTTGCCTCTGGACTTGGCCTCCAAATGATTCGAATCTATTCACAATCAGTACAATACCATCAAGACTCGCTAATGGAATGAATTCCACAAACAAAAGCTACAAAATTAGATCAAAACCTGAAATTGGCTCAAACCCGACCTCTGGGCCCACGTCTCGAAATCTGAAAAATTTACAAAACTAGATAGCCCATTCGCTCACGAGTCTAACAATACCAAATTCATCAAAATCCGACATCGTTTGGTCCTTCAAATCCTTAAATTACTTCTCCAAAAATTCCAAGCCCTAACCCCTCATTTTCACTAATTATAATGACTAAACAATGGAAAATTACCATATAAACAAGTATTAGGGCTCAAGCAACTTACCTCACTGATAGCCCTTGAATCACCCTTCAAAAATCACTCCAAAAGCTCCACAAACCAACTTGAAAATGGTGGAAATGAACCAAATTCGCGAAGGGTTCTATTTATGGTTTCTGCCCAAGTTTTCGCACTTGCGGGCTCTTTTTCCGCGCCTGCGGGACCGCACTACGGTCAAGGTACCGCATCCGCGAACTTCACTTAATTCCCCATCTTCCGCACCTGCACTTCAGGACTCGCACATGCGGGCTCGCAGGTGCGGCCAAATCCTTCGCGCCTGCACTCCATACTCCGCTTTTGCGAAGCCTGCCTAGCATCCCCTTTCCGCATCTATGCACCAGGTTTCACACCTGCGGGCTCGCAGATGCGACCTACAACGCGCACCTCACAACCTACCTAGCCCAGCATTTCCCGCACCTGCGAACTCCCTACGCGCACCAACGGCCTCGCACCTGCGACTCTTTCTTTTGCAAGTGCGAAAATAGTAGTAGCAGCAGCTTCAGCTGCATTTTCCAACTTCGACAAATCCGTTAACCACCCGAAATCACCCCAAGGCCCTCGGGACCTCAACCAAAAATACCAACAAGTCATATATTAATATACAAACTTAGTCGAACCTTCAAATCACTCAAAACAACATCAAATCATCGAATTACCCTCAGATTCAAGCCTAAGAACTTCTAAATTTCCAAATTCGGCAACCGATGTCGAAACCAACCAAACCACGTCCGAATGACCTCAAATTTTGCACACACATCACAAATGACACTACGAACCTACTATAACTTCCGAAATTCCATTCCGACCCCGATATCAAATTTTTCACTGCCGATCGAAATCGCCAAATTTCCAAATTTTGCCAATTCAAGCCTAATTCTACCACGTACCTTCAAATCATATTCCGGATGCACTCCTAAGTCAAAATCACCTAATGGAGCTAACAGAACCATCAGAATTCAAATCCGAGATCGTTTACACATAGGTCAACATCCGGTTGACGGTTCCAACTTAAGGTTCTAAATAAGAGACTAAGTGTCTCATTCCACTCCGAAACCACTCCGGGCCCGAACCAACTAACCTGGTATATCATAATATAGCTGAAGAGCATAAAGGAAACAGAAATGGGGGAAACGGGGCTATAACTCCCGAAATGACCGGTCGGATCGTTACATCCTCCCCCGCTTAAACATACGTTCGTCCTCGAACGTGCCGAGAGTTGTTCCAAAAGCCAAGAAATGGTTGTGTAACCTTCCTATGCACATACTCGGGGGTGATCCCACGTCACCCTATTCCATACAGGTATGATAGCATAGCATAACCGAAATTCCTCAATTCGACCTAGCCCACAAGCCTTCGAATCAAATTTCCGACATCCGAAATTTCTTAGAAGATTAGAAGTTCGCATCTACATACTGTATAAGTCTGAACAAGCTATACCAAAAGCCGTAACCATAACTCAAATACTCAAATTCAAATACCGCATAGCTCGAATGCTGGAAGCAATTATTTCAAATCACAGTATCGACTCAAATCAACCCAGTGCTGGTAATAAACCTCATATTAGACAAAACCCCATTCTAAAACCTTCGTACACTGCCGATGATGAAAGAAACATACCGAATTCATAACCATTCATTAGACCAATAGGTCATGGAGCTCTCGTTCCTTCTACAAGAACTATAGTCAATTTCAAAGCCGACTTCCGATATTATCCTCCTAATTATACTACAATCAAATCTGATAGCATCCGTTCTAGGACCAATGACCTCGTCTCATCCAATACGACCACTCTAGTGATATGACATATCAATACAATCTAAAGCCACAACCCGTGCAATCCATGCACCATATAGCAATATTCCAAAAGTACCCAATCGTAACATTGACCCAAACAGGAGAACCGTCCCGCAAGCTCGACGAGTACCACCCCGACGCAATGCTAAGAACCCATCACACACCGTAGAACCATAACACACGAATCTTACACGAGGGATCATATTTCCACATAACTCTGCTGCAATACGCGACCCTATCCAAATACTGGTCCATATGAAACACCGCAAGCCACCCTGCTAAAATCAATAACCATGCGCAATTCGACATCAAGTACCCAAAGTGCATTACCATAACCACGGAGAAGCAAACGACACCATGCCACATAAAACCCGAAAGAACATAACCAATACGCCATCAACCAAGCAATATCTAATATTATTCTCGCTCAAATTCTGCTATAAGGCCACAATAGAACCGCACCATAGGTGCATGTAACCAACGAATCACAACTCCTCGTAGCATAAAAGAGTAACTCACAGATCATTTTAGAACACGAATAATCTTCACATCAACCGAATGGCACATCCTTCAACAATAGCAGTATGGACCCAATCAATCCGGCTCGGTGTAGAATACACATTCTAACTGGGCCTACCAATGGGCCCCAAATAACCTATGGTCAGCCACCAATAGATAAACAACCTCCGAAAGTCCACAATGATGGAATCATAACACCTTCTATCATCTGGCTAGCTCCGGCCACAACTTCACAGTCCACAACCATGAAACAATCTGCTCCTGAGAACTCCCAATCTCCAATTCCATAGAACACATGAATCACCATATTTGATTCCACCTCTACCGCCTGAATGCCTAACACCTCTCTCATACACAATCATCCCACGAGAAATACTTTAAAAATTCTTCCGTGCCACCTGGTAAAACAATTTGAATATCAACAGTCGATCAACCAGGTGAGTGCCGCAATACCAGCGAAGTACCCATAAATCAAAACAAATTACCCCTTCTGAAATGTACACTCTCATCAAGCCATACCAAATAGTAATATCATTTATCTAGTCATTTGAAATAGTCCATGCTGCCTAAGAATTTATGTCCTTCCCTTCAAAACTGAACTGTGACCTTGTACATGTAAATTTATTCCCGCACACCACACCACATCTATTATACCATCATGTGACAAGCATAAGAATTCAATTATCAACTCTGAGTCACTAGCAAATTACAAACCTTATTATTCAGAAACCTCTTTCTTGCTTCTTTCTAGGAGGAAATCATAACACACAACACGTTCCATACATCGGTAGAAAATATCCGGTTCAAACAATAGTAGAACCTATCATGAACACTTTGAAATCCATTTGCACATAACCAAGCTATCTGAACTGAATTCCTCTAACTCCACCAAGCCACACATGTTGCAAACTTTGAGAGCATTGCCACGAAACACCTGTAGATACTAGCCACATCATAAGTACCCAAAGAACCGATCATACCCATTATTGTGCTAACCCAACCTACTACCAAGTTGTCCTATTTCTCCAAGTTCTTTCTAAACTGCCTTCAAATTGCTACTTTTTCCTTGTTAGAACACTATTATCCTTAACTAAAACTTACCCCGACAAACTCTAGCATAGAATCACGCCGCCCTAAGGCTTATAAGCCGCCGAATTCCATTTTTATGTATCCCAAAGGTTCCACAACCAAAAATGCTTACTCCAAAGAGACTTTATGTGAACCTAAAACTATTTACTTCACCTTCTTGATACTGAAATGCATGATTCAAAATGATATAAGATGCCACGAGTCTCAACATCGTTCAATGCAACTCCCAGTTTTCTAGCCATATTTATAAATCTTGAATCCATTGGAACCATTCTCGAGAGTCATCCACTCTACTCAAATCTCAAATTAACCGACCAAACGGACCGAAAAAACCTGTGCCCCATTAGCACACCAACAACCAAGGGAATAAAGAGTAACCCACACTCCTACGCAACCGAGCAAATTCCCGCTCCATGTACACTACATTCTTTGTGAATAACCACTCAATTATTTTATGGTCCTCCTATAACCATAGGGTGTAATACAACTTGTGTCCAGAAATTCCTTTACCCGAGTCATCCTCGATCTCGACCTCTGCAAGTCATAACTGATTCATCGGTATACCCCGAACAGAAACTAATATGGCCCATAACCGTGCAATTAACTCGTTGATAGAAGACTCCCCCACTTAGCCTTAAGCTGTAATTATATAAAATTAGAACCCGTAAGGATTTCTCCTTCTCAATTACCAAGGTCTCGCACCGTTAACCTGCCAGACTTCTCAAAGTCTTTTATTAAGCCTTTCATGAACATTCTGAATCTCCATCCAAAATCATACACGCGACCTTCTCCCGGGTAGCAAGTAATATTCCTCGCAAAAGCTTCATCAACATCACGCCACCGCTCGCTGCACACAGGAGATAACCCACATGTGGAATTCCTTACCGACATCTTCCAATGATACTGCACTGAGTGCAACGACTACTAAATCCATAAATTCTCCTGAGTTCATGCTCGCCCACTATTTGTATAAGTCTGCACTTTCCCTATTGACATCAATTGTACGTCAACAACACCTTCCGAACCCAAGTCATATTGCACCTGACACGATAATCAGATCTTCACACCTCTATTCATTTCAAGCACACTCCTTTCTGCCATATTCAATTTTCCTTTGTACACTAACCATTACTCCAAATTGAGTCTGCAGGACGATTCACATACTAACACGATTCAAACCATTATACATTTTCTCAAGGCGCACTACTACCCTACTAGTGAATTCATATGCTAATCTGCCACTCTTACTTCAGTTTAATCATCTCCTTTAAGAAACTTCTCAACCTCTACTTCTCGTACTTGACCTGCTAGTACTTCAACCACCGCGAAACACTTCCCATTATGTATTCCCTCATACTTTGCTACCCAACTGCTGCATCAAATCAAAATATATCTCTGTCGCACATGAACCAATAAAATATTACCGACTCTAAGTCTCTTCGAAGATCATCTTTCTCGAGCCATCAATATCAAAAATACCCATTCGCAACCACAATTACTACACAATCACTTACTCTTCTTGAGTCCAAACTCATTAACAAAACATGAGAATTTAGTTTGCCCCAAAATTTAACAACGTGAAAGATCCTTCAAAACATTCACACTCGAGACCGTACGTCACATCAAAATGAAAAATCAAGCGCCCAATCGCCTTCCTTTACATTTCAAGGAAACACTTCTCGTCACATTCAAATCGTCTTAACACATCCCGCAGTTACATCATACTCATCACAAAGCCATTCCACCGCTCACCGAGCCATGAATTCCACTCGTAGGGGCATTATCGGACATATGAGTCCAAATGTACAGGTTACAACTGAAGCTACCAAGCCAAAACTACGGTTTAAACCTGGCCTCAAGTCCTCCAAACTAGACCATCACCAAAACACATAATACACACCTCAAACCTCGTTCATAGAATCACAAGCTAGCGATGCATAACAGATACCGAGCGCTCATGTGCGCATATGAATGCATGGAAGGAATTCAAAGAGTTATGTTTCAAGCTGAATCAATTTCGCACGATAGAATACAAGAAAGTGAAATTTTCCTAACGGTTCTGTAGCCTCTCGAAGATAAGTACAGACGTCTTCGTATCAATCCGCAAGACTCTACTAAACCCGCTCATGACTCGTGATACCTATGTAACCTAGGCTCTGATACCAATCTGTCACGAGCCAAACTAACCCCTGTCATGATGGCGCCTATCGTGGAACTAGGCAAGCCGACTCATTTCCAAAACAAACCGATATTTTCATTTCAAAGATAATTTCAATGTTATTTAACATAAAAACCTTCGTAAGGGAGTTCCAATAAAAATAAAAGTGCAGAAGGAAAAGCCTGACATCGGGGTGTCACTAGTCATGAGCATCTACTACAATCTGGATAACAATATCAAGGCTAACTCAGCCTGGAAAATAGCTAAATACAACTAGAGGAAGATATGAGGGAGAAGAGCAAGGGCTGCGGTCGACAAGCAGCTACCTTGCTATCCCCGAGAAATCTGCAACCAAAATAATCAACAACCGCTACCGTGTCCAGCTATACCTAGATCTTCACACAAGGTGTAGGGAGTAACGTGAGTACGCCAACTCAGTAAGTAACAACAATAAATAAAGACTGAGCAATAGTGACGAGCAATAAAGCATATAACGTTCATATCAGAAAAACTCAGTAAAATACCACATGCTTTTAAAATCATGATTTGAATCAAAATATCTCGTTTAAACCCAGTTCCAGTAAAAATCATTTAAAGATATTTTTCAACAGTTTTCAAACATAGGAAAAAGCAAAGGTGAGCAAAAATGATGAAATCATAAAAATACCCTCGGGCAAAACATCACTCATATACAGCCTCTCGGGCAAACCTCACAGTCACTCGTGCCACTCGAGCATACCTCACAATCACTCTTACCACTCGGGCATACCTCACAATCACTCATGCCTCCCAATCACTCAGCACTCGGCACTCGCACTCAGTAGGTAC
>AWOL01S0009235.1:11434-84598 GCA_000715115.1 Nicotiana otophora | reverse complement strand
GGGGGAGGGGGAGTTTTGGGGTATTTGAAGAGTGATTTGGAAGTGGAAAAGCCGCATAAAAATGCATCAGATATGGAGGCCAAAGGTTCACATCCACTCTTTGTTGCAGGCCAGGAGGAGAAGTGAAGTGTGGACGCATTGCTTCCGAGTGGGCATCCATCTGAAGCTGAAATTTCAGCTTTTTCTATTTAAGCCTCATTACATAGGCTTCATTTTATCATTTTGGGAGCTACACAACTTGGATTTCGGAGATTTTTGAAGTTGATTTCATCTACATCATTGGGGTAAGGAATATTAACTTAGATCTATGATTTTTACTTGGACCTACAATTACGAAGAAAAAATGGTTTTGGCTTGAAAGATAAGAAAGCATATTTTAAGGTTTTGAGTGCCGATTTGGGCTTGTTTTAGAAACTAATCACATATTTTGACTCGTGGATATATGTGTCAACTAAATCGGACCATAGACTCGGGTTTCGACCATGTGAGCTTGGGTTGACTTTTGTTGACTTTTGAGATTTGATTAATAATTGAAGATTTATTGTTTGCAATTGGTTTCTATGACTTTATTTGACCTAGTTAAGTATTATTTGGCTAGATATGGAGAATTCGGAGGTCACAGATAGAGGTAAAGGCGTGAGTAAAGGCTGAAGCTTATTGGGGAAAAGGTAAGTATCTTGCAAAATCTTGGTTTGAGGAAACATACCTTAGGAAATGACCTTGTAAGCTAATTATAATGTGTTGTGAGAAGCATATATACGTGGCGATGAGCGTATATGCAGGTGTCATGGTTTATTCATGCTCAGAGTGGACTATAGACATATTTATGCCTTGTTTAGTTGTGTGTTCTTCTTGACTTATACTTAACTTGATTGTATGACTACGTGAGCCCATTTATTCATGCTAGAGATTTGGAAGACCAGTACATTTCAAAAATCATCGTATATCAGACCAGTACATTTCAAATATCTGGAGGACCATTACGCGGACCGAAGAAGCGATATGCGGTCCTTTTCGCGACCGCAGATCTGTTTTGGACAGTCATTATTTAGAAATCTCCTACTCGACTCTATTTCTAATAAAAGGCCTAGAAGGTGTTTTAGATGTAAAATTAAATTTTGGAGCTTATGGGATGGTCTTTGGAAGTCATAAGCTCCCAACCTTGAGTTTGGGTATTGTGGAGAGTAGGGAGAAGGCATTGTTTGATGTAGTTGCTGTTTGGGTATAGTATGGTTGACCATGCATGTATTGTTGAAGGTCGCATACTATCCAAGGGTGGCTATGAGTGTGAATGTGGTCATGGAAGGGGGTGTGAAGGATAAGGAAGCACCGTTACTTAGGTTGTATAGGGCTATGCCCTCTAGGTGTTTGATAAAATATTTAAATGACTTAAAAATATATAAACCCTCACTAATGTTGGTTCAATTGAATTTTGTGATGTAGATTGAAATATTATGAGTACTGGAACATAGTAAGAATACTAAGGAAGCCTAATTAAAGTATGTTGGCTAAGATCTTCCCATAATATTGAATTTCATGAATTCCTTATAAACTCCAAGTATGTTTTGTTCAAGTTCCCATTTCCCCTTTGTTCTAAATTGTTTCAAATGATTGAATTGCTAAATGCTTATGAACTCAATTCATGTTATATTTGCCATCGTTAAGCTCTCCTCTTTGAAAATATTTCAAGTATTTTAAGCTTTCATGTACTCTTGTATTTGTACCTATGATTCCAATAATTTAAATACCTTTTGATGACTTTCGATAACCCATGGCATATGAATGAAATGAAAGAATGAGTATGATATGAGGCCATTTATTCCAGGAATGAAAGATATGATGCATGTCCAAAGAGTGTCAATGAAAAGTAAAATTTTATAAATTTCTCTAAAGAAATGTTTTTGGGAGTATTATTGTGTAATAGGAATGTATAGGTTGCAAGGATCTAAACCCAAAACTACACATGTCGGTATAGGAAGACGATTGGGAATGAGTCCCTTCGCACTTTGATGTGATTATGCCCCTTAATTGGGATGAATGTATTGCTAGCAAATTTACGTCGATCCACATGACATTTAAGTGAGATGGCTTGGCCGATAAGGCTGATATCGGATACTATTCTACACACACGGTGGATATACGTTCGTATATCAGTAACTAATGATCTCCCAACTAAAGTGATAATGTTTATTTGGAACGTTTTACTCATGTTACTTTCTCTGCTTATGTTATAACCTGTTGCTATACATTTCTATTTATTTACTTATTCTTTCATGTTTTCTCTCCTTATTTTGACATTTCATTTTATGTGACAATATTTATCCTTTTATACTAGTACTATTCCTCGTGTGCTAACGTCCCTTTTGCCGGGGGATGGTGCATCTTTAATGAATACATGTGGCACCTTTATAGGCAGCACATATTTATGATAGGAGTATACCCTCTCTTCAGCTGATTGTGGTGCACCCCACTCTACACCGGGGCCCTCATATTGTATCTTGATCTTTTGTACATTAGTTTTGGTTATAGCTGAGGCCTTGTCACCGACACTTCCTTACTTTACTCATGACAGTTTAGGGGCCTCGTAGACAAATTGTGGGTCATGTTATGTTAGAGAGAACTTAAATGTTGTTTTATCATTTTGCTTCCACTTAAAACTACTGACTTGTGTTATTTTTCCAGCTATCAATAGGATTCCTTAAGTAATGGGAACCGGTATTGTGTATTTCTATAATCTCAGTAGTCTACTACGTATTACTTCAAGGTAATATTTAGGCTTGCTTGACTGGGTTACCTCGGTTTAGCACTGGTCCTGCTCCTCAAGGTTTGGGCATGACAAGCTTGGTATTAGAGCGAAAGGGTTTTAAAGTATCCTATGATGTCTCTGAGATGTGTCTAGTAGAGTTCTTTTTATCGGTGTGTTATCTACCACATCTATAAATTAGGAGGCTACTATCACGACCCAACTGGTGCGCCATGACGAATGCCCAAGTCCTATCTGTCGAACACCCCTAAGCATACGTCTAAGATATAAATATAAAATAAGGGTAGGTCATGCATAACATCTGCCAATAAACTACTAAATCATGTTAATAACATATGTGAGGAAACGTGCCCAAGACATATATATATATACATGTGGAATACGATAGGACAAGCCGACAAGGCTACATACTATTTGTCACGACCCAAACCGATGGGCCGCGACGGGCACCCGATACCTTACTCAACTGAGTACCGACGTAACGTATCTTTCGTATCATACTATCATAGATAACTGAGCCGGAGAGGCTACCGTGATATACGCAGAATAAAACATGTAATGCCAACTCATACATAAGACATACGGGCCTATAAGACCAAAATAACCACTCGTACACTGAACATAGACCAACAAGGCCATACAATCATTTACGTACATGACATCTGTCTACAACCCTCTAAGAATACATAATTATCATAAAAGTCGGGACAGAGCCCCGCCATACCAATCAATACATGTCTTAATCATACCGACCAAATATGTAAATCTGGAATAAATGGAGCGCACCAACATCTTCCGCTGAGCTGATAGCATACTTGGAGGACCTTCGACCTGTCTATCGGGATCTGCGGGCATGAAACGCAGCGTCCCCAGGCAAAAGAGACGTCAATATAAATAATGTACCGACTATGTAAGGAATGAAAATAAGTAAATAAAAGACATAGAGAAACATGGACTAAAAGACTCAACACGTAAGTCTAAATAGCTCTGTGAATCATTTCATATTTATAATGTCATGCATATGCATATAAATGTCATACCATGCATAGGTATATGCGTTCATAACATCATCAAGCCTCTGAGGGCATCCCATCATATCATCTTGGCCACTGTAGGCAAATTATCTACGTATACCAGCTGATCAGGTGGTGGTGTATATATAGCGCCATAACCTTTTCCCATATCCCATATACATAAAATATACGCGTATATAATACTATCTAGTCATGGGTCAATGTACATGTATAAATGCATGAAATGCATAAGAAATATGTTAATAAGATTTCCCGAAATGTCATAAAATCAATATGCCTTTCGGATAAACTTTATCAAATATGTTTTTTTCTGAGACCCATGAATAGAAGATATAATAATAATTTACATGGGGAATCAAGAATATAGACGCCCCTAGTACTTCTATGAATAGAGTCATGTATGAAAATTGTGCATTTGCTCGTTTTATTTGTATCGTATTGATCATGCCAAAAAGAAAGAAGGGATAGCCTTAACATACTTGACCCGGTTCCCTTGACAATCCCTCTAACACACGTCCTTTGCAAAACATACGTAATGACGGATTGAAGTAGGGAAAAATCCATATGCTATTCTTGAGAAAGATTGTACCGTACTCCCTTAGAATTACAAGTCACGTTACTATTACATAATTCAAAATTAGGTTGCTGCTACATCCATGGATATCACGTTAACACTATTTCAAGAATGGAATTATATGATTTCATAATCATTCTCTTTGTGGCTTTCAGCCGTTAGCTTAGCAAACATAAGATCTCACTCTTAATAAATAATGAATATTGTAATGAAAATTTGTAAGCAAATCACTCTTAATTCACGTTGCTTGCTGAAGAGATCCATTACTTATGGTCATAAGCATCTCAATTAAATGGATTTGGAAAGCCTTTTATCAATGTGGTTGTGGGCCCCACTTGATTTCCAAAGTGTGCCACCTAGCAATGTGATTAAAGAGTCACTTGATTGATATGTCTTGCTGCCACGTTGAGGAGTACTTAATCTTATCCAAATATGTTTAATTAATTGGTTAATCTCCCATCAAAAATTAATAATTATCCGATTATCCACATAATTAATAATTATCTCAACTTACTTAAAATACTACTCACTTTTAACCCACTTTATATATCTTTCTATCATGGTCATGTGGTACCTTGTATGGCACTAGTCCATAAATATGGGGTATTGTAGCTTGGACTATATTTTATCTCAAAATGTCAAACTTCGACAAAATTCATTTTCTTCGATTTGCTTACCCTCTCACCTTCACGAATTTACTCATCAGTTGTTTGAAATAGCGTAATACTTATAACCTCAAAATAATCTCATTCCCGAGCTTACGTCGATTAACTTACGACGAAACTTTAACGTACGAAAATGTGGGATGTAACATCTAGTGGGACTCTCTTTTATTTTCGTAACACACATACGGTACCTTTAACTACTCCAACTCCTATCTGAATATTTCTCAAGGGTCACGATGTCATATCTGCGAGACTGAATTCCCCATGTTGGGGTTCACTGTGTTTATCGTACACGATCTGTTGATTTGTCTGTATCTTCTTGTCTATTCATAACTAGGCTCTTTTTGAATCAACTACTAACTATTCGTTGGCCCATTCTTATATCAATATTCTGCGTAATCTTCTTTGGGTTATTTCCTTTGTCTTAACTTATGTCTCGCACTGACTCCTTATTTATCAATAACATTTCGGGCAGGAACCCTTACTTCCTCTCCTTGACGTCGTGTTTGCATAATGTTATGGAATCGTGGCATATCTGTAGGCTTTGAATAAGTGCAATCTCATCCCTTTCTCATTTTTTTCGCATTCTTCCTTTACCATTCCATAGTTATTAGAACCACTTAATTCTGAATTAACGCCACATCACTCCATATCCCCCCCCCTTTAGGTGGGTATTAAGATTTAGTTCTACGATGATCTACGTATAGATGTTTTACCTCTTCATCTTTGGCCTCTTTTCACATCATTGATGACCATTACTCGCCTCGCGGTAATCCTTCTGTACCAAGGATAACAAATTTCCTTACTCGCGAGGGTGGCACTTTGTATACCTGGCACACATAGTCCCTTAAGCTTAACTTTTCTCACCCTGCTTGCTTTAGGGAAGCGTCTTCCTGAATGACCTTTAAGGGTTATTCTTCTGTCGTCCATTCTTTTATCACTGGAATGCAATCTGAAATTCTCATGATGCCGACTATTATCAAATCACCCAGTCCCCAATTCATGTTTAGTTTATCTTCTTCACCAGCCCATACTGATTTCTATTACTCTGGGATCTAACTTTTCCTTTTGGTAATCACGTTAGAGCCATGAACTTATTTCTCGAAATGAGGGTATGACTTTATGGCCTATTCTCTTTTGTTGTCTTAAGGCCTGTCACCTCTCGTCTTTTCCTTCACTTGACTATAGACTCTGTAATACTGTCATCTTTTTGATCTACCATTGTCATCCATGTATCACATCTTACTCATGATGCTTCATTAACTCTCTTATTATTTCCCGCTAACATTTATGTCTATCATTTTATTATAAAAACTCGAATAAGACATTCTTTTGCTTTTAGCTCCCCTTGCTCCATCTACTTGCTCTTCGGGTTGTCTAACATTCTTTCTCTACTAGGGACGGGAACCACACTAAGGTATTATTTATCCCTTCCAGGCATCCAGTGCCTATCTTCGTAGTACTCATATCTAGTTGTACAATTTTAGAGTGTACCATCTGGGTGTCTCACAAGGAGATCTACTAGCACATTTACAATATCCTTCGGAAATATCAGCTAACGCCAACACTCCATCCACCATTTTTGGGTTACCCTAACCCCAACTAGATCCTGATCTCCTGCCTTCTCATATACTACTTCTGTTAGCCCCCATAGGGCATAAATGAGATGGGTGTGGCCAATTGTACATACCTCTGTTATTGTTGAAGGTAACTCAAAAGGCTTATATTCCTCTGCCTGAATTGTAAATATTGATAATCTTCATTAGCTGGGTACCTCGTACCCGTTTTCATATTGCTTCTTTTACTTGTTGAAATTTGTATCTATCTTCTGAATATCTCATTGCCTTTCACCATAGGGGTAGATAGATATTCTTGCCTTAAGGCTCCTTATCAAGAAGCTTACTCGTCTTAGTACACACATGATCTGCCGGAGACCTTACATTTACTCATCATAAGCATGATGCAAAATCGAGTTCCTCTAACTCAACTCTTCCACAACCGTATTCAATCCATTACGAACCGTCTTTCTAGATGTAGGCATCGTCGTATTATGAATAAGATAGAGTTTAGTAAATTGAGTTCTTACAACTGAGCTCTACCACACGATCTAGAGTAAGAAGAAAGAATGACAGTCTTAAATGCCCTGTAGCCTCCTGCTTATAAGTGTGGTGCACCACACATCCATAAACAAGACTCTACTAGACACGACTTGTAGACTCCCTAGGACAGAACCTGGCTCTGATACCACTTTTGTCATGACCCAAACCGATGTGCGGCGACGGGCACCCGTTACCTTACTCAACCGAGTACCGACGTAACGTATCTTTCATATCATACTATCATAGATAACTAAGTTGGAGAGGCTGCCGTGAGATAAGTAGAATAAAACATGTAATACCAACTTATACATAAGACATACGGGCCTATTATACAAAAATAACCACTCGTACACTGAACATAGGCCGACAAGGCCATACAATCTTTTACGTACATGACATCTGTCTACAACCCTCTAAGAATACATAATTGTCATAAAGGTCGGGATAGAGCCCTGCCATACCAATCAATACATGTATTAATCATATTGACCAAATAAGTAACTCCGGAGCAAATAGAGCGCGCCAACATCTTCCGCTGAGCTGATAGCTTACTTGGAGGACTCTCGACCTGTCTATCGGGACCTGCGGGCATGAAACGCAGCGTCCCCAGACAAAAGGGACGTCAGTACAAATAATGTATCGAGTATGTAAGGAATGAAAATGATTAAATAAAAGACACAGAGAAACATGGAGTAAAAGACTCAACATGTAAGTCTGAATAGATCTATGAATCATTTCATATTTATAATGTCATGCATATACGTATAAATGTCATATCATGCATAGGTATATGCGTTAATAACATCATCAAGCCTCTGAGGGCATCCCATCATATCATCTCTGCTACTGTGGGCAAATTATCAATGTATACCAGCTAATCAGGTGGTGGTGCATATATAACGCCGTAACCTTTTTCCATATCCCATATACATAAAATATACGCGTATATAATGCTATCTAGTCATGGGTCAATGTACATGTATAAATGCATGAAATGCATAAGAAATACGTTAATAAGATTTCTCGGAATATCATAAAATGAATATACCTTTCGGATAAATTTTATCAAATATGTTTTTTTCTGAGACCCATGAACAGAAGATATAATAATAATTCATATGGGGAATCAAGAATATAGAAACCCCTAGTACTTCTATGAATAGAGTCATTTATGGAAATTCTGCATTTGCTCGTTTCGTTTGTATCATATTGATCATGCCAAAAAGAAAGAAGAGATAGCCTTAACATACCTAAGCCGGTTCTCTTGACAATCACTCTAACACATGTCCTTTGCGAAAAATACGTAACGGTGGATTGAAGTAGGGGAAAATCCGTATGATATTCTTGAGAAAGATTGTACCGTACTACCTTAGAATTACAAGTCACGTTGCTAATACATAATTCAAAATTAGGTTGCTCCTACATCCATGAACATCACGTTAACACTATTTCAAGAATGGAATTATATGATTTCATAATCATTCTCTTTGTGGCTTTCATCCGTTAGCTTAGCAAACATATGATCTCACTCTTATTGAATAATGAATATTGTAATGAAAATGTTTAAGCAAATCACTCTTAATTCACATTGCTTGCTGAAGAGATCCATTACTTGTAGTCCTAAGAATCTCAGTTAAATAGATTTGGAAAGCCTTTTATCAATGTGGTTGTGGGCCCCACTTGATTCACAAAGTGTGCCACCTAGCAATGTGATTAAAGAGTCACTTGATTGATATGTCTTGCTTCCACGTTGAGGAGTACTTAATCTTATCCAGATATGCTTAATTAATTGGTTAATCTCCCACCAAAAATTAATAATTATCCGATTATCCATATAATTAAGAATTATCTCAACTTACTTAAAATATTACTCACTTTTAACCCACTTTATATATCTTGCTATCATGGTCATGTGGTGCCTTGTATGGTACTAGTCCATAAATACGGGGTATTGTAGCTTGGACCGTATTTTATCTCAAAATGTCAAACTTTGACGAAATTCATTTTCTTCGATTTGCTTACCCTCTCAACTTCATAAATTTACTCATCACTTGTTTGAAATAGTATAATCCTTATAACCTCAAAATAATCTCATTCCCGAGCTTACGTCGATTAACTTACGACGAAACTTTAATGTACGAAAATACGGAATGTAACATCTAGTAGCTCCGGATCAAATGGAGCACACCAACTCTCACTGAACAAGGATCCTAATAAGGGAGACCGTCATCCTGTCTGCCTGCACCTGCGAGCATGAAACGCCAGCCCCCAGGCAATAGAGGCGTCAGTACGTAATGTATCTAGTATGTAAGGCATGAAAAGTAGTATATAAAAGACATGAAAGAAATATAGAGTAAAGGACTCAACCTGTAAGTCTGAATAGCTCTGTGAATTGTGAAACATTTATAATATCATGCACATGTATATAAATATCATATCATGCATAGGTATATGCGTACATAATATCATCAAGCCTCTGAGAGCATCCCATCATATCATCTCGGCCTCAGTGGGCAAAATCATCAACGTATACCAACTGATCAGGTGGTGGTGCGTATATAACGTCGTAACCTTTTCCCATACCCCATGTACATATAATATACGCGTATATAACGCCATCTGGTCATGGGTCAATGTACATGTATAAATGAATGCAATGTAGAATGAAGTAAGTCTATAAGATCTCTCAGGACATCATAAGATCAATATGCCTTCGGTTAACATCACGAAATAATCTTTATCAACTTACGTTTTTTCTGAGACCCATGAACAAACAATATAATAATAGGACATATGGGGAATCAAGAACATAGGCAACCCTAGTACTTCTAAGAATACAGTCATTTGTGAAAGTTGCGCGTTTGTTCGTTTCGTTTGTCTTATATGGATTATGCTAAAAGGGAAGAAGGGATAGACTTAACATACATCAAGTCATCAATGCAATTCCACAACAAGCTTATGACAACTAGAGCACCAACCCTATAATAAAGAAATACACGTACAACTTAGATGGAACTAGTATATCACGTATCGCAAACGATAACTCGATTCTAAAATAAAACGGGCAGCATTTACTTTACTTTCTCTTAACTACCCTACAATTAGCAACCAAAACAACAACTAGGACTTCAATTAATTCCTTTCTGAACTCAATCCGGAAATATACATGAGTATACACCAAAACAGTTCGATCGACGCTTGTGTACGATATTCTTACACTCTTCCTTAATTCATATTCATGTAACACAGCCACAACCACATAACCACAACATCAAGTAGCTAGATATATACAGTGAAACTCCTTCAACAACATATCAATACGCTCCCACAAATCAGAAAATTTTTAATCCTGACTTTCAACCTATACTTCACAAGTTCTTCATCACCAAACTATGATCCAAATGACCTCAAATACATGAAGAAGAGTATGATATCACCTTGAACATCAAGGATAACAACACATATACATATTTATAACTATATTTATAGCCCTTCAACACAACCAAATCCTCCTCAAATACAGTACAAGAACCTTTATTTCTAAATCAAGAAGAATTAAAAGTGAATTTCTCCAAGTTGATGATGAACTTAACTGGAAGAATTGTTGAATTATTACCTCAATTATTTGAAGAAAAGGGATAGGATAAACTAGAGATAATCCTTTCCAATACATTTAAAACAAAACCTCCAAACCAAGAGGAAAATTGCAAGATAATTGCCTTAAAGAGGGATGGCCGTATGGTGCCATTGTAAAGAGCTTCTAATTGATTAAGATGGTGCTTATAGGAATTGTATATGTATAGAAGCTCCTAAAATGTCTTTCTTCCCTTTTAAGACTTGATATATATCAATTTGTAATGGCTAAAGTGCCTTGGACGGTAGAAGAGGCAATGTTTGTCTTTACTTGCCAATAGATCTTTTACAAAGAATACATACATACACATAAGAACCTCAACATTTATTTACTAATTATAGGACCTATATTATGCTAATCATGTGTATTATGCATACTTAGATGCTAGTATATGTTATTTTATCATCATAACCAATCCTCATTAACTTTCTAAATTACTTGGATTCTAATCTCATCCAACATGTACTTAGCACTTGTTAAACATGGTATAAATACTTATAAACTCAAGGATAATATTGCTCTTTAAGCTTATGTCGAGTACTTATAACACGACTCTATGTGTAAAGGTACGAGATGTAACAGCCACTTGGGCATTTAGGATTGTTACACCTTTTCAACACTCTAGATCGTACGATAGATCTAGATTGTAAGGCTGTCTTTTAACTCGTGTAGTTATTTCAATTTTAAGAACATGGCACCCAAGAGGAAGTCAAAGAATATCCAAAGGGAAAATGCCACCGCAAGAGTGGCAGCTAATGCCGTGCCCGATGCTTCGGGAGTTCACAGAAGGAATGAAAGAACTCCCTCAATGAGTGCACCTCCTACTTCTAGTACCCTTGCTAATATTCCGACTCAAAATGCATAGATGCTTCCCCTAACTGATACTCAAGCTCCACCTCCAGCTTCATTCTCCAGTCCTAGTGCTTCTGATGGAGACTTCATGGGAGCCAACTAGTTGTTGACTCTGATTGTGATTCCCAAGCTTAGAGACTGAATGCTACATCCACTTCTTCCAGCTATCAAGGGGATCTAGCTAGTTACAGGGTGAACCGATTCCTTCAGTTGGATACTTAGGTTTTCATGGGTACTAAGCCCGAGGACGACCCACAGAAATTTATTAGTAATTTGTAGAAGACTCTTCGTGTATGCATGCCACTGAGATAGAAGTAGTGGAATTGGCCTCTTATCACCTAAATAGAGTGGCATATGCTTGGTATGAGATGTGGGAAGAGTTTCGCAAGGAAGGCAACCCTCCGGCAAAGTGGAATGAGTTTGCTGATGCTTTTATTGATCATTTCCTACCTACTGAGACTAGAGAAGCCCGTACCGTAGAGTTTGAGAATCTAATGCAAGGGAATATGAGTGTGTGGGATTATCAAATGAAGTTTGTGATCTTTCGAGGTACACTATCTATATGTTGACTACTATGTAGGCTAGGGTGCGCCGATCTGTGCAATGCCTTAGTCCTTTCGTCATTGATAAGGCTGCTACATCCGCTTTGAACTCTGACATGAATTACGGGGAAATGGTGGTATTTTCTCAAGCCATAGAGACCCGAAAATTGAAAAGAAAAATAGAACGAGATAGCAACATGAAGGTCCGGTATGAGGGAATCTTTGGTGGGTTGTTTAGTGGTGGTGGTGGTAAAAAGGCATTGTTTAGGAGGGGTTCATATAGACCTTCATAGTTAGTCGCTCGGTCTTCAACAATGCACCATCATCAGGGCCTAGTCATCAATTATGGGGCCATGGCAGGCTGAGCCAGAGCAACAAGGGATCCTTTCAGCAGATCCAATCTAGTGGGAGCTCTCAACCGCAACAAAGACACTCTTGTGCTAGGTGTGGGAGGAAACACACAAGGATTTGTGCTGTGGTCTTAGGGACCTATTCAGAGGGACTTCCCTTTATACTGACAGATTGCTAGTGGTGGTATAGTGCATCATGCCAGTTCCATCGCTACTACTTCTGCAGCAATTCCCCCGGCTCAGGGCACTCCGGCACCAGTGGGGCGTGGTGCAGCTAGAGGTGATGCATAGTGTTCGGGAGGACCCGATCAATTCTATGCTATGATGGGTCACCAATGTTTAGAGGCTTCTCCAGATGTTATCATAGGTATACGGATAGTTCTATCTCATGATGTGTATGCTCTCATAGATCTAGGTTCTACACTATCATATGCTACTCCCTATATTGTGATGGAATTTGGAATAGAACTGGAAAAGCTCCACGAGCTATTTTTAGTATCTACTCTGGTTGGTGAGTCTATCGTGGCCACACGAGTCTACATGGATTGTGTTTTTACCATGCATGGTCGATACACCACAACTAACCTCATTGAATTGGTGATGGTGGACTTTGATGTGATAATTCCTAAGCTTGATTATCCAACCAGAAACCATTAGGCTCGTGTTCCCAGATGAGCTAGTCATTGAGTGGAAAGGCTCATGTTCCCAGATGAGATGTGTTTGTTCAATAGGTTTCTGTGGCTCTCTCAGGTGGATAGGCCTAGATAAGAAATAAACTCTACCTAAATTTCTATAAATCTTGGGAGTAAGCCAAAATTGGAGACATTGGTGATTGAGTGAGGAGCTAAGTCGTGCTCGGTGTCTATGATAGACTTTATCCCTGATTCGAGGATGAATGATCCTAAGGAGGGATAATGTAAGGCCCCGCAGATGTTTACCAGGGATATCAGGCTATAAGTGCTAAGAACAAGCTAAGATATTCAAAAGGATGAAGGATAAGCTTCGCGGCGAGCTTTACTCACCGAAGAATGGATTTATGAATCGCACAATGCATCACAAAGTCGGCAGAACAACTAGCTCGAGAAGACAATTCCACAGTCTATTATGCAGACCGCAAAATCAGCATCATTGATTGCGAAATCGTTGCAGAATGGGTCAGAAGGGTGCCAGTTTTGGGGGTATTTTTGCAGATTATTCTGTAGATTGCATATCAGTTTTGCGGACTGCAAATGCGTTGCGAAAATGGTCGGGTCACATAGGAAATGTTCGAAGGAGAATTTGCGGTATAATGTGCGAACTGCAGAAAAGAAGTGTGGATTGTAGAATCACCGCATATCTGACTAATACATTTTAAAATACGATCCTTTTCTCGACCGCATATATGTTTAGGAGGGGAATTTTTAGGAAATCGCGTACCTAACTCTATTTCTAATAAAAGTCCTAGCAGGTGTTTTAGAAAAAAATAACTATTTTGAGGCGAATAACTATACTAGAGAGAGAAGGAGCTCCAACACATCTCCACTTCAAGATTTTTTGATGGATTCTTGGAATGAAATTTACAAGGTCTTTCCCATCAAGGTAAGATTCCATCACAAGCTCTCAGGCAAATTTAAGTAATGGAAATTTTAGATGGAAGTTTTAACATTGGAGCTTGTGGGATAGTGATTGAAAGCCATAAGCTCCCAATCTTGAGTTTGGGTATTGTAGAGAGTAGGGAGAAGGCATTGTTTGATCTAGTTGTTGGTTGGGTGTAGTATTCGTAACCATGCATGTGTTGTTGATGGTCACATTCTACCCAAGGGTGACTATGTTTGTGAATGTGGTCGTTGAAAGGGGAGTGAAGGATGAGGAAGTACCGTTACCAAGGGGTTGAGGGATGTGCCATCTAGGCATTAGATAAAATGTTTAACTGGCTTAAAAGCATAAAACAACCTCACTAATGTTGGTGAAGCTGAATTTTGTGTTGCAGATTAAAGTATTAATAGTAGTGGAATATAGTAGGAACCCTAAGGAAACGTAATTAAGGTATGCTGGCTAAGATGTTACACCCCACATATGAATTTAAAGGATCTATGAAGTTTAAGCACGACCAATCATATGGTGACACGTTATAGGGTAGAGGAGGCAACTGCATGTGACCAGATTTCGCCAATTGTCTCACCGGGCATGACATCCTAAGCGGGATGACCCATTTTATGTGTGGACCAAGAGGAGATTCCTATGATTGGTACATATATATAAAGGAAGTAAGGTTCATTCTCTATCATGTTTTCCAGTAATATCACTCACTATAATTCACCAAAAACGTTCCCACACCTCCTTTGAAGTTTCCAAAATAGCCTAAATTGATCAAAAGATGGTTCTCTTGATAGCTTAAAGAAACTGGAATTGATTGCTGTAACATCTGTCATCTGGTGGTGTTAATTGTGAAGATCCGTTAGAGGCAAAGTTAACCATCATAGAAGCATAGTTAGTTCTTACACAAGGTATGTAGGACAACCTTCTTTCTTGGCTTGAGTTAGTGTAAGTATCTCCTTCCTTCTAAATGATTCCTGCACTGTAAGGTTTGGTGGTTCCAAGCCCTCTCAATGATATTGCTCTGTTCATGTACATTCTTATTGGTAGCATTTATTTCAAAGTCTATGATGTTCCACATTGGTATCATGTGGTCGGGAAGTATTATTCATTCGGAGTTTAAACTTGATATCTTTTGAAGTTGATTCTTCATTTTCACTTGTATCTATATGTATTTATTTTATTTTATCGAGACGTGCTATAGACGACTGGGTGTGGCACCTATTGTGCAACCAGTGATCAGTTGAGTACGTAGAGATACACTACCGAGCCCTTGTGTGGCCGGGTACGACTGAGCCCTTGTGCGGCCAGGTAAGATCGAGCTTTCTATGAGGCCGAGTATGAAATAATGTAACAAAAGGTACTACCGAGCCCTCATGTATCTGGGTAAGACTGAGACCTCCTGAGGCGAGGTACGATGTGATAAAAGAAATGAACTTTACCGAGTCCTTTGTGAGTCCGGGTACGATATAAAGTAAGATGCCCTAATTAAGGGCTAAGTAATATTATATTGTATGTAATGCATAGTTTCAATGGGTGGACTAACCCTTCGCAAAGTTGCATTCTTTATAAGTTTATGGCTTCTATGGTCTATGCCCCCGGTGGATTGTCTTGGGGACCCAGGGTGAAATCATGCAATCACACCTCTTATGTTATATCTCTGATTTATATGTTTAGCCTTACATACTCAATATAGTTTCCGTACTGACGCCCTTCTCTTTTGGGCGCTGTGTTCATGCCGACATGTGCAGATAGACCCGGTGTCGTCCCTCCCCAGTACGGTGTTGTTTTAGCTGATTAGTTGTTGCTCTCCACTTCTCCGGAGTAGCTGTTCAAAGATCGATAGATACTGAGGCATGTGTTCTATTCATTTTGGGTATAATGGGGCCCTTTCTCGACCAAGTCATGTGAACGTGTACTCCTTTTGGTACTCTTAGAGGTTTTCAAACTAGAGTTTGAGTGTATGTAGAAAGGTGAAAGTATGATTCTGTTACAGTTGTAAATATGTAAGAAATGTCAATGTTTCTTTTGCTAATCAGTCGTTCACATTAAAATTATGATATTGTTACTTGGAGGTCTCCACGGCCCAGATTTTATGAGTAAATAATTGTGAGAACAGACGTTGGTTCGCACGGGCCTTCGAGCATCGTGTGTTGGTCGTACCTCCCGAGGTTGGGGTGTGACAAACTTGGTATTAGAGCAGGTCCTGTCCTAGGAAGTCCACAAGCCGTATCTAGTAGAGTGTTGTGCACCATACTTATAAGAAGGTGGCTACATGATATCTAGGATGAATACCTTTCTTTCTGATCTAGATCATGCGGTAGAGAAAAGTCATAAGTATTTGCTTCTAATCCCCCATCTTGTTTATATTTATAGTAATGCCTACCATGAGACGTCAGGCACCTCCTCAAGGATTAAATGAAGAAGCAGGAGGAGGTACTAGCCAGGTGACGTCTGCCCCAATGGGTCAACATGGACCCCCGGATGAGGTTGGGACACAGGTCTCAGGGACATCACTACCACCCCCAGGACATCATAGAGAAGTTAATGTACCTCCTATTCCTCCCCTGATTGAGCCTGACCAAGATTTTTATATGAGAAGTGCAGTGTATTTGTTAAATCGGTTGGTGGCCTCACTGGCCCAACGTCAGGACCCTACCACTTCAGTTAAAGCAGTCAGTACGAGAGTTTGAGACTTCATAAATTTGGACCCCTCGGTATTCACAGGAACAGATCCAAACGAAGATCCTCAGCACTTTTTGGATTAAATGCAGCGGACTTTGTGAGTGATGCATACCACTGATATTGAGTCCGTAGAGCTTGCCTCTTATCGGTTGAGGGATATAACTGTTGTGTGGTATGAGCCTTGGGAACAGTCTAGGGGGCCTCATGCCTCAGCAGCAGGATGGAGGGAATTTTTAGAGGCATTCTTGTAGCAATGTTTGTCCGTTGAGATCCGTCAAGCTAGACAATATAGATTCTTGCGGTTGGAGCAAGTTAATATGAGTGTCTGGGAGTACAAAGTGCAATTTAACTCCTTGGATAGGTATGCTCCATCGGTGGTGGCCGAGATGAGTGACCGGGTATATCGATTCGTGGCCAGGTTGTGGCCGCATCCGATAAATGAATGTACTACAGATTCCCTGAACCCGATTATGGAAATTGCTCGTATTCAGATTTATGCACAGAACTTAGAGGATCACAAGAGGCTACAACAACCTTCTCAAGAGCCCGACTAGGGTCAATTTAAGATGCCCAGTCCACGGGAGATACAAGAGAGGTTTGAGGCAGGTTTAGGTCTCCATTTCCTTGACAGCCACATAACTCGGTGTCTAGCATGCCATAACCATCACGGTTCCAGGGCCAACATCAAGAATGGACCACTTATTCCAGTCAGCGGCGGAATTTCCGAGGTCAGAGTTCATAGAATAGTGGGGATCCTAGCAGGATTAGACCCCCGATGCCACGTTGTGGTCGATGTGGTAGGAACCATTTTGAGCATTGCCACTAGGGATCAAACTTGTGCTATTCTTGCAGGCAGCCCAGTCACATCATGCACTTTTGCCCAGTGAGAAATGCGGGTGGCATGGAACCCCCAGTAAGATGTGCAACAGCTTCTTCATCAACACATCATCATGATCATGGTATACGACCACCTATGGGAAAAGGTACAGGTAGAGGTGGAATGTCCATGTCCAACCCAGGTGGAAAACAGCAGAATCGCATCTATGCGTTATCAGGTCCTCAGAATTTGGAGTCTTCACCAAATGTGGTCACAGGTATACTATCCGTGTTTTTCATTAGTGTGTATGCTTTATAGATCCAGGTTCTACCATATCGTACATTACTCCTTTTGTTGCTGATAAATGTGGTAAAGTACCTGAGTTATTACGACAATTATTTGAAGTATCCACGCCGGTGGGCGCGTCCGTAATAGTTAGGCAGGTGTATCGAGATTGTAATGTGATGATTCATGATCACAATACCTTGGATAATTTGAATGAATTAGAAATGATTGAATTTGATGTTATTATGGGAATGGATTGGCTGGCCTCTTGTTATGCCACCGGGGATTGCGAGAAGAAAGTTATTCATTTCAACTTTCTGGGAGGGCCCGTTATAGAATGGAAGGGCGATGTTGCAGCGCAAAAAGGGAAGTTTATTTCTTACCTTAAGTCTCGAAAGATGATCATGAAAGGATGTTTCTATCATTTGTTACGGGTGCAGGATGTGGAGGTGGAGCATCCCACAATTCAGTCGGTTCCGGTCGCCAGTGAATTTCCCGATGTGTTCCCGGATGAGCTCCCGAGTATCCCACCGGAGAGGGAGATTGAGTTTGCCATCGATGTGCCACTCGACATGCAACTGACATCTATTCCTCCGTACAAGATGGCTCCTACCAAGTTGAAGGAATTAAAAAACCAGTTGAAAGACCTTCTTGATAAGGGCTTTATTCGACCAAGTGCTTCCCCGTGGGGAGCCCCATTGTTATTTGTTCAAAAGAAGGATGGTTCGTTAAGGATGTGTATTGATTATCTACAGTTGAACAAGGTGACCATCAATAATAAGTATCCACTTCCAAGGATCGATGATTTGTTTGATCAATTGCAAGGTGCTAAGTATATTTCAAAGATCGATCTTAGATCTAGGTATCGCCAGTTAAGAATCAAGGAAGAAGACGTTCCGAAGATAGCCTTCCGGACCAGAAATGGCCATTACGAGTTTCTTGTTATGCCCTTTGCCCTAACCAATGCACCAACGACCTTCATGGATCTGATGAATCGAGTATTCAGGCCATTCTTGGATATCTTTGTGATCGTGTTCATTGACAATATTTTCCAAGTGCGAGTTCTGGTTGAACACAATGGCTTTTCTTGGGCACCTAGTATCAGGCGAAGGCATCAATGTCGATAGTCAAAATATCAAAGCGGTTAAAACTTTGTCCAAGGCCCACAACTTCTAACAAGGTGCACAACTTCTTGGGCTTTGTCGGTTACTATCGGAGGTTTGTGGAGAATTTCTCATCCATAACTGCTCTATTGATGAAGTTGACGAATAAGGCAACGAAATTCTGGTGGACCGATGATTGTGAGAAGAGTTTCCAGGAGTTAAAGGATAGGTTAACCACGACACTAATGTTGACTCTTCCTGAAGGACCCGGGGGTTACGTCATATATTGTGATGCCTCCAGAGTAGGCTTAGGCAGCATACTATTGCAACACGAGAATGTTATTGTATATGCTTCAAGGCAGTTGAGCAAACATGAGCAAAATTATCCAACCCATGATCTGGAGCTAGCAGCTGCCATTTTTGCTCTCAAGATATGACATCACTATTTGTATGGAGTTCATGTTGACATATTCACCGACCACAAGAGCTTGCAGTACATATTCAAGCAAAAAGATTTGAATTTGAGGCAACTGAGGTGGCTCGAATTGTTAAAGGACTATGATGTTGATATTTGTACCACCTCAGGTGGGCAAACATAGTGGCTGATGCATTAAGTTGGCAATCCATGGGCAGTCTACGACATGTGGAAAAACATAAGTTGGAGATGACTAAAGACTTGCACCGATTGGCTAGTTTAAGTGTGGTGTTGTACTATGTCGGTGATGGAGGATCCATAGTTCAGAATACTGTCGAATCCTCGTTAGTAGCCAAAGGGAAGGCATGACAATTTGAAGATCCAAACTTGGTGAAAATAAGATGAAGCATCCCCTTTCAAAAGAAGCAAGTGTTCGGGCTATCTGAGGACAGGGTTCTTAGATACAATGATCGGCTTTGTGTACTTGATCGGGGGACCCTAAGAGGTGAATATGGTGGAGATTCACCAATTCCAGTATTCCATTCATCTGGGGTCAACCAAGATGTGCCACAATCTTCGGCAACAATAAAGGTGGAACGGTATGAAGAGGGACATTGCTGGATATGTCGCTCGATGTCCAAATTGCCAATAGGTTAAGGTTGAACATCAGAAACCAGGAGGTTTGCTGCAAAACATGGAAATTCCAACTTGGAAATGGGAAGTCATTAATATAGATTTCATCACCAGACTACCACGATCGCGTCAACGATTTGATTCCATATGGGTCATTGTGGATCGACTCACCAAGTTAGCCCATTTCCTATCTGTAAAGACTTCTTTGTCAGCTGAAGATTATGCTAAGTTGTTTATAAAGGAAATAGTTCGACTTCATGGGGTTCTGTTTTCCATCATATCAGACAGAGGTTCCTAATTCACGGCTAACTTCTGGAGATCATTCCAAAAAGGGTTTGGCACAAGGATCAACCTTAGCACAGTTTTTCATCCACAAATATATGGTCAGGCCAAGCACTCTATTCAAACGCTTAAGGACATGTTGCGAGCCTAAATTTTAGACTTCAAGGGAAATTGGGATCTACCACTCATTGGATTTGCTTACAACAACAGCTATCATGACAACATTCAAATGGCACCTTATGAGGCCTTATATGGATGGAAGTGAAGATCTACTATCAGCTAGGTTGAAGTGGGTGAAACTAAGTTATTGGGTCCTGAGCTAGTGCAACAAGCTGTTGAAAAGGTAAAGATAATTTGAGAACGATTATTGACCACTTAGAGCAGGCAGAAATATTACTCAGATAACCGACGGCGAGACTTGGAGTTAGCGATATGAGACTGGGTATTCCTAAGGGTGTCACCAATGAAAGGTGTAATGAGATTTGGCAAAAGATAAAATTCATCCCTCGGTATATTGGGCCATACCAAATTATTCAAAAGGTCGGCCACGTGGCTTATAAGCTTGAGTTGCCCCCAAAATTGGAGGCAGTGCATTTAGTATTCCACGTGTATATGCAGTTTTTAAGTGATTCATCACGTGTCATCCCTGTTGAAGATATTCAAGTCACAAAGATCTATCCTACGAAGAAGTTCCGGTGACTATTTTCGACCGTCAAGTTCGTAAGATAACTAAAGATGTGGCTTCCGTTAAGGTACTTTGGAGAAACAAAAGCAAGGAAGAAATGACATAGGGAGCTGAAGAAGATATGAAATCTAGGTACTCCCATTTATTCCACACTATGGGAGACAAAAATAAAGCCATCATGTTGGGCCATGATTCAACATTCGAGGACGAATGTTCTGAATGGGGGATGATGTTACACCCCACATATGAATTTAGAGGATCTATGAGTTTTAAGTGCGACCAATTAGATGGCTAAGCGTTACCAGGCAGAGGAGGCAACTGCATGCGACCAAAGTTTACCAACTGCCTCATCGGGCACAAATGCTTAAGTCGGGCGACCCATTTTTCATGTGAACCCGATGTAGATTCCTATGATGGAACCTGTATATAAAGGCATTAAGGTTCATTCTCTCTCAGTGTTCAGGGAATATCACTCACTATAATTCACCAAAAACGTTCCCACACCTCCTTTGAAGTTCCCAAAATAGCCTAAATTGATCAGAAGGTGGTTCTATCGAGATTTAACATAAAGAAACGAAAAATAGATTGCTGTGACATCTATCATCTGGTGGTGTTAATTGTGAAGATAAGTTAGAGGCAAAGTTAACCATCATAGAAGCATTGTTAGTTCGTCCACAAGGTATGTAGGACAACCTTCTTTTTTGGCATGAGTTAGTGTAAGTCTCTCCTTCCTTCTAAATAATTCATGCACTATAAGTCTTGGTAGTTCCAAGCCATCTCAATGATGTTTCTCTGTTCCTGTACATTCTTGCTGGTAGCATTTATTTCAAAGTCTATGATGTTCCCCGTTGGTATCCTGTAGTCGGGAACTATTATTCATTCTAATTTTAAACCTCATATCTCTTGAAGTTGATTCTATATTTTCACTTGCATTTATATGTATCTATTTTATTTTATCGAGCCACGCTATATACGACCGGTTACGACACCTATTATGTAACTACTGATCAGTCGGGTATGAAGAGATACATTGAGATACAGTACCGAACCCTTGTGTGGCCAAGTACGACCGAGCCCTTGTGCGGCTGAGTATGACTGAGCTCTCTATGAGGCGGGTGTGCAATGTTGTAATAAAAGGCACTATCGAGCTCTCATATCGACGGGTACGACCGAGACCTCCTGAGGCCGGGTACGATGTGATGAAAAAATGAACTTTACCGCGTCCTATGCGAGGCTGGGTATGATATAAAGTAAGATGCCCCAACGAAGGGCTAAGTAATATTATATTGTATGTAATGTATAGTTTCAATGGGTGGCCTAACCCTTCGCAAAGTTGCATTCTTTATAAGTTTATGGCTTCTACGGTCTATACCCCCTGTGGCTTGTTTTCAGGGCCTATGTTGAAATCATGCAATCACATCGCTTATGTTATATCTTTGATTTACATATTTATCCTTACATTCTCAGTACATTTTCCGTACTGATGTACTTCTCTATTTGGTGTTGTGTTCATCCTCATAGGTGCAGATAGACCCAGTTTCGTCCCTTCTCGGTAGGGTGTTGTTTTAGCTGATTGGTTGTTGCTCTCCACTTCCCCGGAGTAGTTGTTCAAAGATCGATAGGTAATGATCCATGTGTTATATTCATTTTTGGTACGGTGGGTCCCTATCCTGACCAAGTCATGTAAACTTGTACTCTTTTTGGCACTCTTAGAGGTTTGCAGACTAAAGTTTGGGTGTATGTAGAAAGGTGGAAGTATGATTCTATTACAGTTGTAAATATGTAAGAAGTGTCAATGTTTCTTTTGCTAATCAGTCATTCACATTAAAATTCTGGTATTGTTACTTGGAGGCCTCAACGTCCCAGATTTTATGAGTAAAAGATTGTGAGAACAGACGTCAGTTCGCACGGGCCTTCGGACATAGTATGCCGGTTGCACCTCCTGAGATCGGGGTGTGACATAAGATCTTCCCATAGAATTTGATTTCATGAACTCCTTATAAAGTCCGAGTGTGTTTTGTTCAAGTTCCCATTTCCCCGTTGTTCCACATTGCTTCAAATGACTGAATTACAAAATGCTTATGAAATTGAATTCATGTTACAGTTGCATTCGTTAAGCTCTCCTCTTTGAAAATATTTCAAGTGTTTTAAGCTTTCATGTATTTGTAGCTATGATTTTCCAATACTTTAAATACTATTTGATGACTTTCAATAACTCATGGCATATGAATGGAATGAAAGAATGAGTATGATATGCGGCCATTTGTGCCAGGAATGTAAGATATGATGTATGTCCAAAAAGTGTCAATGAAAAGTAAGATTGTATGAATTTATACAAAAAAATATTTTTAGGGGTATTATTATGTAAAGGAGAAGGTATAGGTTGCAAGGACCTATACCTGAAACTACACGTGTCGGTGTAGGAAGATGATTGTGAATGAGTCCCTTCGCGCTATGATGTGATTATGCCCCTTAATAGGAATGAATGTATTGCTAGAAAATTTAAATCAATCCACACCGCATTGTGGTGAGACGGCCTAGCCGATCGGGCTGAGATCGGACACCCTGCCATACACATGGTAGTTATACGTTCCTATGTAGGTAACTAATGATCTCCCAATTAAAGTGATAATATTCATTTGAAAAGTTATACCCCTTCTTCAATGTTTTCTCTCCTTATGTTGACATTCCATTTCATCTGAGGGTATTTAGCTTTTTATACTAGCACTATTTCATGTCCGCTAACGTCCCATTTATCGGAAATATTGCATCTTTAATGGATGCAGGTGGTACCTCAGAAGGCGGCACAAATTCATGATTGGAGTGTACCCTCTCTCCAGCTGACTGTGGTGACCCCTACCCTACACCAGGATCCTCATGTTGTATCTTGATCTTTTGTATATTATGTTTGGGTATAGCCGGGCCTTTTCAGCGGCACTTTCTTACTTTACTCATGACAGTTTAGGGGCTCTGTAAACAAATTGTGGGTCATGTTATCTTTGGAAGAATTTAAATGTTGTTTTATCATTTTGCTTCCACTTAAAACTACTAACTTGTATTGTTTTGTTAGCTATCAATGGAATTCCTTAAGTAACCATTATTGCGTATTTCTATGACCTCGGTGGTCTACTAGGTATTACTTCTAGGTACTATGCAAGCTTGCTTGACTAGGTTACTTCGGTTGAGCGCTGATCCCGCTTCCTAAGGTTGGGGCGTGACATTGTGAGACTCAGCTGTATTTCATCTAAGTAGCTCATGACTTCGTACTATCAGATTTTAGGAGATTATTGTAGTATTTTTCTCTTTTGGTTGATGTTGTGAGACTATTATGCTTTATTTATATCATGTCATCATTTTATTTTGTATTTGATTGGTTTTAGTTGAATTAGATGTTCGCTCACCTAGGGGGTGAGGTTGGGTTCCCTAGCGACTATTGGTGGGATTTTAGGTTGTGACAATTTGACCATGAGCTCATAAGATGTACAGGAACACCATATCCAAGAATTAAGATTCAAATCAAAGTCTTAAATTTTCTTAACTTTCAAATTCTAATTTTATCACACGATGTGTCCAAATCACACCGAGCCCCTCGGGTCACCTTAAAGCCATTCAACAAGTCCAAATAACATATATAAACATATCTAAAGTCTCTCAATATGAATCGAAGCGCAATAACATAAAAGACAAACTTGGGTAAAACCTCCCATTTCTAAAGTTCTTCAAATTTCCAACTAACAACTCAATGCGCCGAATCATCCCCGGGCCATCCGGGATCCGGCCCCAACCTTCGTAGAAATCTAAATTTGTCATACAAACCTATTAAAACCTTTAAATCCTAATTTCGGGTCCATTTTCCCAAAACGTCGACTTTGGTCAACTCTTTCTACTTAAAGCCTCTAGTTAGGAACCAAGTGTTCCAAATCATTCTCGAACCTCTTGAAACCAATACCACCAAACAGTACAAGTTATAAAACATAAAATGAACCCGCGGGAAGTCTGAAATAGGGGAATGGGGTTCTAGTACTCAAAACGACTGGTTGGGTCATTATATATTTCACCTCTTAACAAATGTTCGTCCTTGAACAAGTTTAGAAAATGTACCTGGAGTGACAAAAAGATGGGGATATCTACTCCGCATATTATACTCGGTCTCTCAAGTAGCCTGCTCGCTCAGTTTCCCGTTCTAAACCACCTTCATCTAAGTGATCTTCTTTGTCTTAACTTTCGAACCTGCTTGTCCAAAATAGCTACAAGCTCTTCTTCATTAGTCAAATGATCATCTAAATGCACTGTGTTGAAGTCTAGAACATATGACTTATCTTAATTATACTTCCGAAGCATAGAACCATGAAATACCGAATGTACCCTGATAGTCTAGGAGGCAAGGCAAGCCTATACGCTACTTCACCTACTCTCTCCAACACCTCAAATGGACCAGTGAACCTCAGACTCAACTTGCCGTTCTTCCCAAACTTCATCACACCTTTCATGGGTGAAGCTTTCAGAAGTACCTTCTCACCCTCCATGAATGCCACATCATGAACCTTCTTGTCCGCATAACTCTTTTGCATAATTTGTGTTGTCTGAAGTATTCTTGAATCAACTTCATGTTCTACAAAGCATCACGTACCAAATATGTACCCAACAACCTATTCTTACTAGGCTCAAACCAACCAATAGAAGAACGTCACCATCTTCCATACGAAGCCTCATATGAAGCCATCTAAATGCTGGACTAATAGCCGTTACTGTAAGCAAGCTCTGCCGAAGACAAGAACCGATCCAAATGACCTCAAAAATAAATCACACAAGCTCTCAACATGTCCTCAAGAGTTTGAATAGCCGCTCGGACTAACAATCAGTATGCGGGTGAAAAGTTGTGCTAAGCTCTACCTGTGTACCTAACTCCCACTGTACTACTCTCCAAAAGTGAGATCTAAACTGAGTATCCAGTCTGAAATAATGGAATAGGCATCCCATGCAAGCGAACTATCTCCCAGATATAAATCCGAGCCAATTTCTCTGAAGTATAAGTAGTCAACACTGGTATAAAGTACACATACTTGGTAAACCTATAAATAATAACCGAAATGACATCAAACATCCTAAAAGCATGCGAAAAACCTACCACAAAATCCATAGTGATGTGCACTCACTTCCACTCCGATATAACCATCTTATGAGTCAAACCACCTGGTTGATGATGTTCATATTGACTTGTTGGAAATTCAAACACCACGAAACATGTCTAACAATGTCCCTCTTATTCCTCTGCCACTAATAGTGTTAGTTTAAGTCATGAAACATCTTTGTAGCACCTGGGTGAATAGAATATCGCAAACTCTGAGCCTCCTCAAGTATCAACTCCCTCAAACTATCAACATTAGGAACACAAAGCCGACCTTAGAGTCTCATAACACCATCATATCCAATCACAACCTTCTTAGCATCACCTCGCTGCACCGTGTCCTCAAGCACTAGCAAATAGGGATCATTATACTGGCAAGCCTTAATGCATTTAGATAAAGACGACTGTGCAACAACACAAGTAAGAACTATACTATGCTCAGAAATATCCAATCTCACAAGTCTATTGGGCAAGATCTTAATATCTATACTCAAAGGCCTCTTCTTAACCAAAATAAATGCTAAGCTACCAATACTCTCTGCCTTCCTTTGCAAGGTGTCCGCCACTAAATTCGCCTTATTCGGATGATACAAAATCATAATATGATAATTCTTAAGCAACTCAAGCCACCTCCTCTGTCGCAAATTCATATCCTTCTACTTGAACAAGTGCTGAAGACTACGATGATTAGTGTGCACCTCGTATGACATACCATACAAGTAATGCCTCTAAGTATTGAGTGCATGTACACTCGCTGCCAACTCCAAATCATGAACTGGATAATTCTTCTCATGAGGCTTCAACTGCCGTGATGCATAAGCAATCATATTACCATTCTGCATCAACACAGCACCAAGACAAACATGTTAAGCATCATAATACTTCATGTATAGCCCTGAACCTATGGGTAACACCAACAAGGGGCTTGTAGTCAAAACAGTATTGAGCTTCTGATAGCTCTCCTCGCAATTATCAGACCATCTAACATTAATGACTTTCGAAATCAACTTGCTCAATGGAGATATAAGGGATAAAAACCCTCTATAAAACGACGATAGCAGCCTGCCAAACCCAAGAAACTCATGATCTTCGTAGATATAGTAGGTCTAGACCAATTCTAAATTGCTTCAATTTTCTTGGGATTAACCTTAATACATTCACCTAACACCACATGACCCAAGAACGCAATTGAGTCCAAACAAAACTCACACTTAGAAAACTTAGCATAAATCTTCTTCTCCTCCAAGGTCGGAAGTACATCCCCAAATGCTGCTCATGCTCCTCCCTACTAAGAGAATAAACCAAGATGTCATCAATGAACACTATCACAAAAGAGTCAAAATAAGGATTGAACACCAGTTCATCAAATCCATGAATACCGCTAGAGTATTAGTCAAACCAAATGACATCACCAAGAACGCATAATGACCATAACGAGTCCTAAAAGCTCTCTTAGGGATATCTGAGCCCTAATCTTCAGTTGATGATAACCCGACCTCAAGTCAATCTTAGAGAACACCTTCACACCTTGAAGCTGATCAAACAAATCATCAATATGAGTTAATATATACTTGTTCTTGATCGTAAACTTGTTTAGGTGCCTATAATCAATGTACATCTTCATAGTACCATCTATCTTCATCATAAACAATACTAGTGCGTCCTAAAGAGAAACACTTTGCCTAATGAATCCCTTATCACGAAAATCTTGCAACTGCTCCTTAAACTCTTTCGGTTCAGCTATAGCCATGCGGTATGTTGGAATAGATATGGGCTAGGTATCCGGAACCAAATTACTACCAAAGTCAATATCCCTATCTGGTGGAATATCTAGTAGATCTGTAGGAAACATATCCGAGAACTCTTTCACCACTGGTATCGACTTCTTGGAGGGAACCTCCGCACTAGTATCTCGGATGTAAGCCAAATATTCTAAACATCCCTTCTTAACCATATGTTGAGCCTTGAAAAATAAAATCACCCTACTTGTAGAATGATCAAGCAACCATCTCTAATCTAATTCATGCAACCCTGGCATAGCTAAAGTAACAATCTTGGCATGATAATACAATATAGCATGATACGGAGATAACAATCCATATCAAGAATCACCTCAAAATCCATGCATATCCAACATCAAAAGGTCAACCGTTGTTTCATACCCATTGATAGTAACCACACAATAATGGTACACCTGATCAACTATAATAGAATCCCAACCAGCATAGATAAGTAAATAGGAATATCCAAATAATCACGAGTACCTGTATAGAACCCTAATCAAACAAGACTGAAGCATCTCTATGATAGACTGAAACAATACCTTTAATGACTGCATCAGATGCCACTTGCTTAGATTTACTAGGAAAATCATAGCAACAAGCCTAAACTCCATTATGTCCTCCTCCTTTAGGATAACCTCTAACTGGCTGACCTTTACCTCCAGTTGGTTGACCTCCTCCCCTAGTTGGGTAGGTGGGTGGTGACGAGCGTAAAACACACACTTAAATATGCTCATTAGTTAAACATAGTATAATATAATACCGTATCCACATGGATTGGAGTTAAACAGTATTTTTGTAGTTTATAGCTTGATTGTTATCCAAGATGATCAACAATTGAGATTTATGTGATTAAAACTAAAATTAACTAAGAGTCTAAACTATTGGCTAATGACAATTGCAACAAGAGTAAGCAAAGAAGATATTAATGGGAGAAAATAGGGGTTGATTGGATAGGTGCAAGATACTTGTCTGGGATTTAACTCTAGTTAATTCACTTCTAAGGTTCAAGTGAGTCTCTCGAATTCACTCAATTATTAGTTCGAATGTTCAGTAGAAACTCCTCTCTCGATTAAGTTTCAACCTCACAATATGAACTAAGTTACGCTCGGTGAAGATATGCAAGAATTCGTAGTGGATTGGTTTAGAAGAGAACCTCTTTCGATTATTCTCCTGATTAGATCTAAAAAGTAATACAATTAGCCTCTTTCGATTACTAAAAAGAATCAATGAATTCAACCAACAAGATGATGCAAAAATATCACAAGTTAAGCCTCTTTCGATTACATAAGCATGTTAATATATATCCTTGTACTCTTTCTTCTCCCACTTCTCCTTAGCCTCCTTAGGTCTAAAGTATTTCAAAATTCCTCAAAATACCTTTTTTCCATGTATATATACCGAGTAGGGTCGGGCCCAAACAAACACACTTTCTTCTTTACAAAATAGGACTTTTCCCGGATAGGACGTGCGCGGCCGCGCACCTAGGAGGGTGCTCGCGCATTAGGCCGCACACTTTGCGTAGTGCTCTGCCTCACATGCATGCCTAGTGAGCGGTCGCGCACCTGGGTGATGTCCGGCTCGATTCTTCGTTTCTCTTTTTGAATGCACTAGTGTTCGTTGATCCCCGAACTCGATTCCAACTTAATCTTTGGGCTTTTACTCAGACTTAGAAGCTCAGAAATAGTGTGAATTCATCCCATAACATCTATATAGCTTGGAATCACTCCTACAAGGCATAAAACATATAATTAGTGCAAAACATTAGCGATTAAGGCTCGAACTCAATCAAAGTGCATTAAAGTAGAGTGCGACAAGCAACTAAAACACACAATTATAGCCTACCATCAACACCCCACACTTTAACCATTGCTCGTCCTCGAGCAATCAAGCTACACTTTATAATGACACGGACTTTTTAAACAACTCTCATAACTCATCATACCAAGAATATTTAAAATAGACTATGTACAATACCGCAACATCCTAGCCTCAAAATTTGACTCAAAAGCACCACGTATTATTTATAACTCGCTCACTTACTCTAACATAGAGGTCAACGACATTACCTTTCCTTCATGAATCACATGCCCTCATAACAAAAGAGAGTAGTTCCACACACAATCAAATTTAAGAACAATTAGGAACTTCAAATAGAAAGAATTCGCTCACTCTCCGAAACAACATTCATATGCCACAAAAGATGAACTATAGGCTTTCTCGTAGTGTACTACTCCACTAATTGAGTTCATTCAGTTAAGGACCAACTAGGACTTTCATTTGTTGTAATGTAAATTGTGGGACGGGCAGGATACATTTAGATATAATAGTGACTACACCTCCCTAAGCACTTTAATACATACATTTCATTCAAAACCCCACACTTATGTCAAACCAAGACTCCACCTTCACATCCATATATATTAACTCCCTACTTCTTTAATCACAATTACATCAAGAGTCACCACTATCAAGAAATATTTTTCACAATCATACAGTTATTTTTTCCTTTCTTTTTCAATTCGAGTGGCTCTTACTTTTTCAAAACATTGCACATTTCTCCTTATTTCAATAGTTCCACTCAAAAGCCAAACCAACCACCCCACACATCAACTTTTGCAAAGTTGATATCAAGTTCAAGTGCTCTTGAGAGGTACAAGGTTCAAATAGATGGTCAATTCAAATAAATGGGTAATGCTTGTAATGTGGGTGCCAAAGAAACAAGATTACAGGCTCAACGGGGTTAACTACGATACATAACAAATTGGTGGGTAAACTCATATCATTGGCTCAACAAAGAAATGCCTATATCATTTACAAGACTGAATAAAACTACTATTTCACTTTTCAAACACACGGGATAAGTTCTAGACATCAAATGAAATGCACAAAATAATACAAATTCTCACACACGGCATATAACTCAATCAAAATTGGATTATCAAGACACTCTAGTCAAAGCAGTTAAGCAAGGTTAAGGTCATACAATTTAAGGTACTTATGCAAGAGTCAAAAACTGAGCCTAAGTGTCAGAACTAAAACACTCACTATTCTCAAGGTATAATAAAATTAAGAGATATTGTCTTCAATTCAGCTCTCAACACAAGGCTTCCTATTCCTAACAAAAAATAAAAATTAACTACACCCGGTTCAATTAAAATCCTTGGAAAAGAACTGCGACACAAAGAAAAACCAAGGGAAAATTAATACACTACCTAACAAAATAAAATCTTTCGACTTAATTCCTCAAGAAACTTGTCGATATGATATCCATCGTCGGGAAAAATCGAAAATTTCAAATTTTTATGGTTTTTTCAATTATGTTTCTATCTCTAACTACTAAAACTAACAAACAAAAACTAAGACTAATATACATACAACATACATACAAATATATACCCCCTCCCCCACACTTTGAGTTGTGGCATGTCCCCATGACACACAATTAAAAAAGCATAAGATAGAGGAAACTTCCCTGAATCTCTAGTCGGGGTCTGAGTCAAAGTCGGGCTCCATTCTTCTCGCCCGAACTAGTGCACACATCCACGCAGACAACTTCTTCTCAGCCTTCTTGGGGTACACCCCACACTTGTCTTGTTCACTAACTACAGCCTTCTCTTTTGAGCTCTTCACCTTCCATTCTACACTTGCAACTGGCTTCTCCTTTCTCACCCCCATCTCCACATTCATCTCGAAGTTCACTGTTTCCTCACCCACTCTAAGCATGAGATTTCTATCATGTATGTCGAATATTGCTCTACCCGTTTAAGAATGGTCTTCCTCAGATAAGGGGAACCTCTTTATTCTCCTCCATCTTCTCCCCTATGAAATCTACAGGAAATATAAACTTATCTACCCGAACTAAGACATCTTCAACTATCTCCTCGGGTATTATAGTTGTTTGGTCTGCCAGCTACAAAGATGTTGGCACAGATCTTATCTCTCCAAGCTCATTCTCCAGTTTTCTGTAAATAGACAAAGGCATTAAATTAATTGAGGCACCAGAATCACACAAAGACTTATCAAAATTAAGAGTGCCTAATGAGCAAGATATAGCAAAACTCCCCGGATCTCCACACTTTTGTGGGAGTTTATTTTGCAAGATTGTGCTACAATGCTCTGTGAGCTTGACTACCAATATCTCCTTGATCTTCCTTTTCTTTGTAAGGATCTCCTTCAAGAATTTGGCATAAGCTGGTATTTGTGAGAGAACTTCTGTGAATGGCAAGTTTACATTAACCTCTCTCAGCATTTCTAAGAATCTCTCAAACTGTTTGTCCAACTTTTCTCTATACAACTTTTGGGGAAAGGGTAGAGCACGCATATGCTCGCTCTCATTAGATTCCTTCCTTCTTGAAGTTTCCTCCTTCGTCTTTTTCTCAGCTCCTCTCTTACCTTTCTTCTTCTTATTAACTTTATTTTTCAGCTGCTCTTCAACTTCTTTTTCAGGTACCACTTTTTTTTGGACTGGAGTGGGATCTTTCAATACTTGCCCACTTCTCAAGGTCACAACATTTACCATTTCTTTGGGGTTTCTTTCAGTGTCAGCTGGTACGTACCTGGGATTCTCTCAGACAATAAAGTTGCAATTTGTCCCACTTGTTTCACCAAGTTCCGCAGACCAGTGCCAAGTTCTTTGATAGCTGAACCATGAACATCTAATATCTCATCTGTCTTGATAATAAAGAAGTTCATTAGATCTTCTAGCCCAGGCTGAATTGGCTGTTGAGGCTGAAACTGCGGCCTCAGCTGATTCACAAAACCAGGAGCTCTTTGTTCTTGAAATATGGGATTGTTTTGTTGCCATGCATTTGCAATACCCCCAAGTGAACTCCATGAAAATCTGGGGTGTTTCTGACCCATTGCATTAAAGTTATAATTCCCTACAACATTAACTTCCCCGATTGAGGCTTGAAACTCATGAGTAGGGTGCCCTCTTCCACATATATCATACGCTGCATGGGGCTCACTGTGTATCGAGGCTAAGGTCAGCTTCCTTATTTCCTTGGCCATGGCATCAAGCTGTACCTGTACAGATATGTTAGCGTCAACTTGGTGAACACCAGTTAATCTTCTTCTTTCAGCGATTTCAGAGGGCCACTGATTTATGTCTTCAGATAACTCATTCAGAATAGTGACTATCGTCTCTCGAATCTTTTTCATCAACGGGTCTCCAGCTACATTGCTCAATGTTCTACGTAAGGCTGGTGCCAATCCATCTCAAAAATCCCGGAGTTGCATCCAGAGTTCAATTCCGCTGTGTTTACACTTTCGCACTATCTCTTTAAACCTTTCCCAAGCTTCAAACACAGTTTCAGTCTCGTTTTGGCAGAAGTTATGGATTTCCTTTCTAGAGTTGCCCATCTTAGCTGATGAGAAATATTTGTCAAGAAATTTTCTGGTCATCTCATCCTATATTCTAATCGATCCATTAGGCAAGCTGCGAAGCCAGTGCTTTGCATCATCTTTGAGAGTGAAGTGGAATGCCCTTAAGTAAACTGCATCTTGTGACACACCATTGTATTGAAAGGTGTTCATAATCTCCTCGAAGTCCATCAGATGATTGTTTGGATTTTCGTTCATCTTTCCTCTGAAGACAAAGCTATTTTGCAGAGTTTGAAGCAACCCCTGCTTCAGCTCAAAATTATTAGCTGCAACTTGAGGTGGTCTCACACTTGATAAGCCTTTATTGTAGACTGGTCTAGCATAATCACCAAGTGGTCTCCCAGCACCGGGAGCTATATTTCCGAATTGGTCTGCACCCAAGGGTTGATTCTGATCAATTCTCCGAGCCCTCTCCTCTTCATAGACAAGTTATACATTTCGAAGAGCTGTTTCTTTAGCATCCCTTATAGCTTTTTCTCTTTGCTGGGTTGCCTCTGTTGCAGCCAAATCAACGTTATATTCATCTCCCTCCATAATTTCTTTGGTTGAGGATTGCCCAACCTTCTCTGTATTCTCGAGGAGATTTCTTTCCTTCCTCAACTGTCGCAGTTGTTTCTCGCTTTCTGGTTTGTGTGGGAGCACTTCCTTCCCAGAGGATCGAGTCATGCACCAATCTAACCTGTAGCCTGCGCACAGTCAAGTAACACCAAACGTAAAAAGAGAAAATACAATAAAAAGAAAAATTCTTGAATTAGCACCAAAAACTATTTCAAACACTATTAATTGCCAATCCCTGGCAACGATGCCAAATTTGACGAGCGCAAAACACACACTTAAATATGCTCTCTAGTCGAATATAGTATAATATAATATCGTATCACAGGGATTGGAGTTAAACAGTATTTTCATAGTTTATATCTTGATTTCTATCCAAGATGATCAACAATTGAGATTTATGTGATTTAAACTAAAATTAACTAAGAGTCTAAACTATTGGCTAAAGACAATTGCAACAAGAGTAAGCAAAGAAGATATCAATTGGAGAAAGTAGGGGTTGATTGGATAGGTGCAAGATACTTGTCTGGGATTCAACCCTAGTTAATTCACTTCTAAGGTTCAAGTGAGTCTCTCGAATTCACTCTATTATTAGTTCGAATGTTCTGTTGAAACTCCTCTCTCGATTAAGTTTCAACCTCACAATGTGAATAAGTTAAGGTGGGTGAATATATGCAAGAATTCGTAGTAGATTGGTTTGGAAGAGAACCTCTTTCAATTATTCTCCTAACTAGATCTAAATAGTAATACAACTACCCTCTTTCGATTACTAAGAAGAATCAATGAATTCAACCAAAAAGATAATACAAAAACATCACAAGTTACGCCTCTTTCGATTATATAAACATGTGAATATATATGCAACAATTAAAACACCCAAAATGATTCAATACATAAAATTAGAGTTAATATCCACAAACAATTCTCAAAACACCAAATCCATCAATTCCTAAAGAAGCATTACTCCATAGATATAGAGAAATTCATCACAAATAAGTTTAAGTTAAAGGAAAACATAAAACAATCCAAACCCTTGTCTTGAGTGAGGAATGAAGGTTGAAATCATTGTGCTCTTTCTTCTCCCGCTTCTCCTTAGCCTCCTTAGGTCTAAAGTATATCAAAATTCCTCAAAATACCGTTTTTCCATGTGTATATACCAAGTAGGGTCGGGCCCAAACAAACACACCTTCTCCTTCACGAAATAGGACTTTTCCCGGAAAGGACGTGCACGGCCGCACCCCTAGGAGGGCGCTCACGCATTAGGCCACGCACTTTGCGTAGTGTTCTACCTCACATGCGCGCCCAGCGCGTGGTCGCACACCTGGGTGATGTCCGGCGCGATTCTTCGTGTCTCTTTTTGAATGCACTAGTGTCCGTTGATCCCCGAACTCGATTCCAACTTAATCCTTGGGCTTTTACTCAAAATTTAAAGCTCAAAAATAGCGTGAATTCATCCCATAACATCTACATAGCCCGGAATCACTCCTAGAAGTCATATAACATAAAATTAGTGCAAAACATTAGCGATTAAGGCTCGAACTCAATTAAAGTGTATTAAATTAGAGGGCGACAAGCAACTAAAACGCACAATTATAGCCTACCATCAAGTGGTGTGGCAACTGAGGCTAGAATCATAGCCTCAGTACTCTGCTGAGATACACCACTCTGAAGTCTGTTGACAATCCCTCCTAATATGCCTTGAATCTCCATAATCAAAGCAACCTCTCTATTGGCATGGCAGCTGGTACTGAGTCCGTCCTTAATGTAAAGAATAACCACCATATGAACTATAAGCTGGAGGTGCATTGTAGAATGCCTACCCGAACTGCTACTGTGAGAACCATGACTAACTAGAGTACTATAAGAAGTCTGAAGTACTGAGTAAATTATCCAACCAAGATGACGTCTACCATAATGACTCTTGCCTCCAAACGAGGAACCACTAAACCTACTAGCAGTGCAAAGCTTTTTAGGCTTACGCTCCTCTCTACTCTATATACGGATGTGCTCTATCCTCCTATCTAACTCAAAAGCCTGAGTTAAGGTAGTACCTATCTTAGTCGCTCGTGCCATCCCAAATCGAATACAAAAGTAGAGACCCTCAATGAACCTCCTCACCTTCTTCGTCTCAGTGGGAATCAAGAAAGCTACATAGCAAGATAATTTAGTAAACCTCATCTCATATTCAGTAACTAACATGCCTTCTTGATGCAAATGTTCAAACTGTCTGCGTAACTCATCTCTCCTGGTAAGTGGGATGAAGTTCTCCAAAAAGAGGGTCGAAAATTGAGTCGAAGTGGGAGGCTGTGACCCCACTGGTCTACCCTGCTTGTATGTCACAACCCAAAATCCCACCTTAAGGATCACGATAGCACCTACTCTCTAAGACTAGGTAAGCATATCACACAATAATATCAAACAGAATGTAACAACTTAATATTAAATAAAACTGAAGAAATGCCCAAAACATAGCTAATATGGAAATACGACAATCACAATTCTAACACCCGGTAATAATGAGTCATAACCTCTACAAGAAGTACATAATAAATCTCAAAGTGTACATCACTGTTTGGAATAAATAAACAACAATAAACAACTAAAGAGGGTGACTCCAAGGCCTATGAACGGGACATCAGGTAAACCTTGAAGTCTCCAATAGCTCGGGATCAATTCACCAACGACCAGTCCGCTCCGAGGTACAATCGGTACCCAGTAAGTATCAAACTAACCTCGGTGGAGTAGTGATAAGGTTCAAGTCAAGATACTCACAAGTAAAATAATCTATGCAGAATATCAATATAAAACTAACGACAGAAAGCTTGGCAGAATAAATATCAACAAATAATAATACATGTGATAGCACGGCAAATTAACCAAACAACTCGTAAGAACACAAAGTGACATCATTTAAGGGAAACAAGGATATGTTCCAATTATCAATTCATTCCAACAGAAGAATAACTTCAAGAATCACCTCGAAATGTCACATATCATAATCAACAAGCCACCCTTATGACGCCGCGTGAGCTTCACAATGAAATATTTCCCCTTACATAGCTACACGCGCATAAGCCCCCTTATCTCGCCGCGTGCGCATCACAATGAAGTATTGCCCTTACTTGCAACACACACATAATCCCTCTTATCTCGCTGCATGCACAGTAATATACACCACCATTGTGTCGTCGCATGCGTATCCCATGCACAACAGAATAATCAACCCGCATAACACGTAAACATGTTCAACAACACCGCCACAACAACAATACCAATTTCACAACAAGATATAGCCCACGGCTCAACAATAATGTGTACAAGAATCAGAGTAATAATATAAGGGTGTGGGTAATGAACAACAATAAAACATGTTTTCATGTAACAAACAACCCAATTCAAGGCATATTAATAGCCTAAGGTCTAACCCGGTCAATTACCACACATACACCCGTGTACACACTCGTCATTGTATGTACACGTCGCTTCACATAGCACAAATAAAGCAAATTAGACCAAATCCTAAGGGAAATTTCTCTCACACAAAGTTAGCCAAGATATTTACCTCACATAAGCTAAGTCAATACTCTAAGAAGCCCTTCCCACGTGAATCACCCTCTGGACGACTCAAATCTAGCCAAAACAACTTACTAATATCAATAAAAGCCATAGGATATAAGCTCAAATGATAAAGCTAAGATCCTGATTCAATTATGCAAAGTCAACCCAAATCGTCAACTGCGGGCCCACACCCGAGAACCCGACAAAACCCACAAATTCTGACCATCCATTTCGCAAAGAATCCAAATATATGTATTTCATCAAAATTCGACCTCAAATCGACCCTCAAATCATCAATTTTTACTTTAGAAAAGCTTTTACTAAAATCACCAATTTGTTTCACTTGAATTCATCAATCAATCGCTTCGAGGTTGGAATCATGAATAAATAACAAATACAAGTCAAATACCCTAATCTAAATCGTGAAAATCCCCTCCAAAATTGCCCAAGAGCTCTATAACTCAAATGTGATAAAATTACCATAACCCTCGAAATAGAGTACTTAAGTGGTCTGCCCAGGTATACACATCATGATCGTGGAACAACCTTCACGATTGCGAAAATCAAACTCAATCCAGCTGCTGCCCCTTCATCCCGATCGTGACACCGCAGTCGCAAACGCTATGCCTGAAACAACTGTGCCTATGCGAACACGCTCCTCCTCCCGCGAACACGAAGGCTAAGTGCCTGATTCAACCCCTCCGGCCTCCCCTTTTACGCGAACGCGGAGCCCAAGGTGCGAACGTGAAGGCCACTACCTCCTGTGTTACGTGAATGCAACCTCACCATCGCAAATGTGTAGAACAAAAATCACCTACCATCAGAATGCCTTCTGCGAAAGTGACTCCCTTGTTGCTGTCACGATGAACAAAACCAGACACCAACATCAGCAGTCCAAAACAAGATGAAATGGTCTGAAACACACCCGAGGCCCCCGGAATCCCATCCAATCACACCAACCAATCCCAAAACATAACACGAACCTACTCGAGGCTTCAAATCACCCCAAACAATATCAAAACTATGAATCACACCTCAATTCAAGCCTAATGAACTAATGAACTTTCAACTTTCAAAACTCATGTCGAACAATATCAAATCAACTCAGAATGACCTCAAATTTTGCATGCAAGTCCCAAATGACATAACAGACCTATACAACCTCCCGGAATCGTAATTCGAACTCGATATCAATAAAGTCAGCTCTCGGTCAAACCTATCAACCTTCCAAACTGTCAACTTTTCAACTTTTGCCAATTCAAGCCAAAACAACCTAGTAACCTCCAAATCCAAATCCGTACATTCGCCTAAGTCCAAAATCACCATACAAAGCTATTGCAACCATCAAAACACCGTTCTCGAATCGTCTACACTGAAGTCAAACTCCAATCAACTTTAACAACTTAAGCCTCTAACCAAGGGACTAAGTGTCCCAAATCATTCCAAAAATTTTTCGAAACCAAACCAACCATCCATGTAAGTCACGCAACCAAAGATACACATATAAATCATCGAATAGAGGAAACATTTCTAAAATACTCAAAACGATTGGCTGAGTTATTTCATTCTCCCCTTCTTAAACAAACGGTCATCCTCGAACGAGTATAGAGACATACCTGAAGTGCCAAAAAGGTAAGGATATCAGCTCCGCATAACATTCTCGGTCTCCCAAGTCGCGTCCTCGACCGGTTGACCTATCCATTAAACCTTCACCGATACAATGTTCTTCGACCTTAACTTTCAGACCCGTCTGTCCAAAATAGCCACTGGCTCCTCAACATAGGTCAAATTCCTATCAAATTGCACTGAGCTAAAATCTAACACATGTGATGGATCACCATAATGCTTCCGGAGCATGGAAGCATGGAACACCGGGTGAACTCCTGATAAGCTGGGTGGCAATGCAAGTCTGTAGGCCACCTCACCCACTCTCTCAAGAATCCCAAAAGGACCAATATACTGAGGACTCAACTTGCCTACCTTCCCGAGCCTCATTACACTCTTCATGGGTGAAACTCTGAGTAGAACCCTCTCACCCACCATGAATGCCACATCACGAGCCCTCCAATCAGCATAACTCTTCTGCCTGGACTATGCTGTACGAAGCTGATCCTGAATCAACTTCACCTTCTCCAAAGCATCACAGACCAAATCAGTGCCCAATAACCTAGCCTCCCTAGGCTCAAACTAACCAACCGTAGAACAACATCGCCTCCAATATAAGGCCTCGTATGGATCCATCTGGATGCTCGGATGATAGCTAATGTTGAAGGCAAACTCTGCTAGCAATAGAAACTAATCCCATGAGCCCCCGAAATCAATGACATAGGCATGTAACATGTCCTCCAAATTCTGAATAGTGCACTCGGACTGTCCATCCATCTATGAATGATATGCCATACTCACCTTGACCTATGTGCCCAACTCACACTGCACGACTCTCAAAAAATACAATGTGAACAGCGTGAGTCGATTCAAGATAATAAACACCTGCACACCATGAAGGAGAACAGTCTCACGAAGATAAATCCGAGCCATCTGTTATGAAGAGTAGGTAGTCATGACTGGAATGAAGTGTGCAAACTTAGTCGGTCTGTCCATATTAACTCACACTGCATCGAATCTCCTCAAGGTTCGTGGAAGTCTAACTGCAAAATCCATAGTGATATACTCCCATTTCCACTCCAGAATATCAAGCCTCTGAAGAAAACCACCATGTCTCTGAAGCTCGTACCTAACCTACTGACAATTCAAACTCCAAGCCACATATCCACAATATCTTTCTTCATTCTTATCCACCAGTAGTGATGCTTCAAATCACGGTACATATTCGTGGCACCCAGATGGTTGGAATACCGTGAACTATGGGCCTCCTCAAGAATCAGCTCCCGCAACCCATCCACATAGGGTACACAAATCCGGCCCTGAATCCTCAACACCCCATCGTCACCAATAGTCACCTCTTTGGCATCACCGTGCTGCACCATGTCCTTAAGGACAAGCAAGTGGGGATCATCACACTGACGCGCCTTAATGCGCTCAAACAAAGAAGACCGTGAAACCATGCTAGCAATAACCCAGCTAGGCTCCGATACATCTAACCTCAGGAATCTGTTGGCCAAAGAATAAACATCCAAAGCTAACGGTCTCTCCCTAACTGGAATAAAAGCAAGACTACCCATGCTCTCAACATTCCTAATCAAAGCGTCGGCCACCACATTGGCCTTCCGAAAATGATAAAGAATGGTGATATTATAGTCCTTTAGTAGCTCTAACCACCTCCGTTGCCTCAAATGCAGATCCTTTTGTTTGAATAAATGTTGTAAACTCATGTGATCCATGAACACCTCACAAGACACATCGTAAAGATAGTTCCTCCAAATCTTCAGTGCGTGGATAATGGATGCCAACTCCAAATCGTGCGCTGGGTAGTTCTTCTCATGGGGCTTCAATTGACATGAATCATAAGCAATCATTCTACCCTCTTGCATCAACACGCACCCAATGCCAATCTGTGAAGCATCACAATAGACTGTATAAGAACCCAATGATGAAGGAAAAACCAGAATTTGAGTTGTAGTCAAGGCATTCTTGAGCTTTTGAAAGCTCTCCTCACACTCATCAGACCACCTGAATGGGGCACCCTTCTAGTCAATCTAGTCAATGGGGCAACTATAGATAAAAACCCCTCCACAAAACGGTGATAATACCCTTCTAACCCAAGGAAACTCGGATCCACCTTAATCCCCTCACTAGACATCACGTGGCACAATAATTCCACTGAATCAAGCAAAAACTCACACTTGGAGAATTTAGCGTATAGCTTCTTCTCCCTCAAAGTCTGGAGTAAAATCCTCAAGTGCTGCTCATAATCCTCCCGGCTTTAAGAGTACACCAATATATCATTAATGAACACAATGACGAAGGAATTAAGATAGGGATGAAACATGTTGTTCAATAAGTATAGAAAGGCTGCTAGAGCATTGGTCATCCCAAAAGACATCACCAAGAACTCATACTGACTATAGCGGATCTTGAATGTTGTCTTCGGAATATCTGAAGCCCGGATCTTCAATTGATGGTACCTTTATCTCAAATCAATCTTCGAAAATACCCTTGCACCCTGAAGTTGATCAAATAAATCATCAATACGCAGTAGTGGGTACTTGTTCTTGACTGTAACCTTGTTCAACTACATGTAGTCAATACACATTCTCATAGAACCGTCTTTCTTTTCAAAAATAGAACTGAAGCACCCCAAGGTGAAACACTCGGTTTGATGACACCCTTATCAAGCAACTCCTAAAGTTGTTTCTTTAATTCCTTTAATTCCTTCAACTGCACTGGTGCCATGAGATATGGTGGAATAGAGATGGGTTGAGTGCTCGACACCAAGTAAATACCAAAATCAATATTCCTATCGGGTGGCATGCCAGTAGGTCTGCTGAAAACAAATCTGAAAATCTCTCACCACCGAAACTAACCCTTTCTCAATCATCCGTTGTGCCTTTAGGAAAGACACCACCCTAATAGGAACATGACCAAATGAACCTCTCCACTCTAATCTCGACAACCCTGGCATAGCGAATGTGACAGTCTTAGCGTGACAATAAAGAAAGTGTGATATAGTGACAACCAATTCATGCCCAAAATCACATCAAAATCCACCATATTGAGTAACAGAAGGTCAATCATAGTCTCATACCCCCGATAGTGACCAAAAAAGAATGATAGACACGGTTTACCACAGTAGAATCCCAACAAGCGTAGACACATAAACAAGGATACTCAAAGAATCACAGGACATTACCAAATATGAAGCAAAATAAATATGACACATATGAATAGGTGGAACCCGGATCAAATAAAACTGATGCATATCTATGACAAACAGGAACAATACCTTTGATGAACAACATCTGATGCAACAACCTTGGTCCTACCCAGGCCTGGCCTCTCCCTCCTCTACCCGTCTGTCCTCTACCCTAGCTGGCTGTGCAGGTGGAGTCGCAACTGGAGTAGAAATTGTAGCTTGAGTACCATGTGGTGGTCCACCCCTCTGAAGTCTGGGACAATATCTCACCATATGCCTAGTATCACCACACTAAACAATCCCTCTACGGGTGTGGCTGCTGGTAATGAGGCTGACCCGAATGGCTAGAATAACCGATGCAGGAACCACGTGCAGATGGTGCACTGGAAGATGGCTGTCCAAAATAAGTGCTATAAGGTCCCTGAATAGCTGGAGAACTGCGAGTAACCTAAAGTGCAGAATGAACTGGTCGACTGATAAAGCCTCTACCGTGACAATCTGAAACTGCAGAGCGGGAACCACTAAACCCTCCAAAAACTCGAGGCCTCTTTTTGAAAGTGTGTTTCGAAACGTTTACGAATATAAATCATTTACATTTATATTTTATATTTGATTCTTAAAACAATAATCTAAAGCTACACATTTGTATGTGATTTGCTTAGATTACAAAATTTGATTGTTCTTTTAAATTTCATTTTTAGTCAAATGGGTCGCATAAATTGAGACATAAGGATTATTTTCTTTTGATTGTCTTCAAAATCTCGAGGCCTCTTGGCCTCCCTATCCCCTCTCCAACCTCCTAGCGATCTCAACAACCTGCTAAAATGGAGTATCAGTCTCCAACTTCCGTGCCATCCCAAATCTGAAACCATAACTGATTCCTTCAATAAATCTTCGGACCCTCTCTTTAACTATGGAAACCAAAGCAGGTGCATGGCGAGATAACTCACTAAACCTCATAGCATACTAGGACACAAGCAGTCCCCTAGCACAACTGCTTGAACTCGGTGTGCAACGCATCCCTGAGGGTCTGTGGGATGAACTCACTAAAAAATTGATCAATGAACTGAGCCCAAGTAAGTGGCGCTATGCTAGCTAGCCTACTCTCCTCATAAGCCTGCCACCATCTATATGCCAGCCCTGTCAGCTGGAAAGTGGTAAAGTCGACCCTGCCCAACTCTACCTATATTGTGCAGAATCGGTGACACCGATCAAGAAAACCTTGCACATCCTCACAAGCTGTGCCACTGAGAATAGGAGGAGAATACTTCTTGAACTTCTCTAGCCTCCTCTGACGACACTGGCCTAACCTCAGGATGAACCGTAATCACGGGCTACACCGGCATAACACCCCGAGCCTTATCAACATGATCCCGCTGCTTTGGAGCACGGGCGGCAGGAGTCTGAGCTCCTCCCCCAGCATGAGAAGTAGCTGGTGCAACCGGGATTAACCCCCCTTCCCCCCAAGCCAAGGTACCAAACATGCTCAGAAAATATGCCAAAGTCTCCTGACGTCCAGGGGTAGCAACAAGTGCCTCAGGTTCCTGCTCCCTAACTGGAGCTACTGGTGGCTTCTGAGTCGCGGCCCTAGCACGGCCCCTCGCTGCAGCACGTGCTCTGCCTCTATCTCTACCCCGACTTCTAGAAACACTGGCAGCATCATCAGTAACTAAAGCTCATGTCCTCACCATTTGTGAGAGAATAGAAAGACAAAGGCTCAAATTCCAAAATTAACAAATCCGCACAATAAACCTAGAGCTCTAATACCAACTTGTCGCGGCCCAAAATCTCACCTTAAGGATAGTGATGGCACCTATTCACTAAGACTAGGTAAGCCTATCATACGAAAATATTGGATAGAATGTAACAACTTAATATTAATTAAAACTGAGAAAATGCCCAAAATGTAGCCAATATGGAAATAAAACAATCACAATTTCAAAACCCGGTAACACTAAGTCATAAGCTCTACAAGAAGTACATAATAAATCTTAAAGTGTACATCACTGTTTGGAATATATAACAGTCATAAACCAGCACAAATATGTGCTGGTTTATGAACTAGACAACAAGAGGGTAACTCCGGGGCCTGCGAACTAGACAACAAGTATACCTTGAAATCTTTAGCAGCTCGGGATCAACTCACTAAAGACCAGCACGCTCTGAGGTACCTGTATCTGCACAAAAATGTGCAGAAGTGTAGTATGAGTACACCACAACTGGTACCTAGAAAGTATCCAGACTAACCTCGGTAGAATAGTGAAGAGGTTCAAGTCAAGACACTCACTTGTCAAATAACCTATGCAGAATATCAATATAAAACTGACGACAAAAGGCATGGCAGAATAAATATCAAAATAAGACATGTGATAGTACGACAAATTAACCAAACAACTTGTAAGAACACAAAGTGACCTCATTTAAGGGAAACAAGGATATGTTCAAATTATTAATCCGTTCTAACACAAACATAACATCAAGAATCACTTTGAAATGCCACATATCATAATCAACAGGACACCCTTATGGCTCCGCGTGAGCGTTACAATGAAATATTTCCCCTTACATAGCTATACACGCATAAGCCCCCTTATCTCGCCGCGTGTGCATCACAATAAAGTATTTCCCTTACTTGCAACACGCGCATAAGCCCCCTTATCTCACCTCATGCGCATCAATACATACCACCCATATGTCGCCGCATGCATATCTCATTCGCAATATAACAATCAACCCGTACAACATGTGCACATGTGCCACAACACCACCGCAACAAAAATACCAATGTCACACTAAGATATAGCCCACGACTCAACAACAATGTGTACAAGAATCATCGCAATATTATAAGGGTGCAGAGAATGAAGACTAATAAAACATGTTTTCATGTAACAGACGACTCCAATTCAAGGCATATTAATAGCCTAAGGTCTAATTCGGTCAATTACCATGCATACACCCGTGTACACACTTGTCACTATATTTACATGTCATTTCACATAGCGCAAATAAAGCAAATTAGACCAAATCCTAAGGGAAACACAAAGTTAGGCAACATACTTACATCAAATGAGCTAAGTCAATATACTAAGAAGCCCTTCCCACGTGAATCAGTCTCTGGACGGCTCGAATCTAGCCAGAATAACTTGATAGTAACAATAAAAGCTACATGAAACAAGCCCAAACAATAAATCTATGATCTTGGTTAAATTATGCAAAGTCAACCCAAAATATCAACCCTGGGACTGCACCCTGGAACCTGACAAAACCCAAAACGTTTGACCACCCATTCAAATATATGTATTTCATAAAACTCCGTCCTCAAATCGACCCTCAAATCATCAATTTTTACTTTAAAACTATTTGTACTAAAATCCCCAATTTTTTACTTAGATACATCAATCAATCACCAACATCGAGATTGCAATCATGAATAAATAATAAATTCGAGTAAAAAATACTTACTCCAATCCAAATAGTAAAAATACCCTCCAAACCGCCCAAATTCGAGCTCTATAACTCAAAATGTGATAAAATAACCAAAACCCTCGAAATAGAGTGCTTACATGGTCTGCAGAGGTATAAACATCGCGATGGCAGAACAACCTTCGCGATCGCAAAGACCAAACTCAACCCAGTTGCTTCCCCTTCTTCACGAACGCGACAGCCCAGTCGCAAATGCGATGCCTAAACTAACTGTGCCTACGCGAATGCGCTGCTCCTCCCGCAAACGCGAAGGCTAAATACCTGACTTACCCCTTCGGCCTCCCCTTCTACGCGAACGTGGAGCCCAAGGCGCAAACACAACGGCCACTGCTTCCCGTGTTACATGAGTGCGACCTCACCATCGTGAATGCTTAGAACAAAACTCATCTGCCACCAGAATGTCTTTCGCGAACGCGACTCCTTTATCGCTATCGTGATTAACAAAACCAGACACCAACATCAGTAGTCTAAAACAAGAGGAAATCGTCCAAAACCCACCCGAGGCCCCCGAGACCCCGTCCAATCACACCAACCAATCCCAATACATAACACGAGCCTACTCGAGGCCTCAACTCACACCAAATAACATTAAAACTATGAATCACACCTCAATTCAAGCCTCATGAACTAATAAACTTTCAGCTTCCAAAACACATGTCGAACCATATCAAACCAACTCGGAATCACCTCAAATTTTGCATGCAAGTCCCGAATGAGACGAACCTAAAAAAACTCCCGGACCGCAATCTGAACCTGTATCAACAAAGTTAACTCTCGGTCAAACCTGCCAACCTTCCAAACCTTCAACTTTCTAACTTTCACCAATTTAAGCCAAAACAACCTAGGAACCTCCAAATCCAAATCCGTACATAAGCCTAAGTCACAAATCACCATATGAAGCTATTGGAACCATAAAAATACCATTATAGAGTTGTCTACACTAAAGTAAAACTCCGGTCAACTCTTACAACTTAAGCCTCCAACCAAGGGACTAAGTGTCCCAAATCAATTCAAAACCTCCCAAAAACCAAACCAATCATCCTCACAAGTCATGTAACCACAAATACACAATTGTAAAGTATCGAATTGGGGAAAAGGTGCTAAAAACAGACGGCTTGGTCGTTACATTGTAAATTTTCCACCACCATTTGGATGGTCCACTCAACTAGTAGTGAAATCCACTCTATTAGAATTCACGAGGCCCAAATTGTGCAAAACCTCGTGGCACCTAGCCAAGAAATCCTAAGCTAAAGTTGTGGGATCTCCATCAAAATATGGAGGTTATAACATTTGGAGCTGATCCATCCTCTTTTGCTCATCAACAGACATAGCAGGCCTAACCACCGGCCTAACTACAACAATAGTTGAACTACCCTAACTAGTGTAATAGTTGGAACCCCCGGGGTCTTGAACATAATAGTAGCCTTCTCTGTAGAGTGAATAGTTGGGGTCTGTTCTTTCCCTCCACCCTAAGAAGTAGATGTGATTGCATGAATTATTCGGCTTATGCCAAAACACTCAAAATGACTCAGAAATCGGATTATGGTGTCCTAAAGCACTAGAGTGGCAATAAAACCCTTGAAAACCTAGCCTAGACCCGATAAATAACATGATCTAGAACCTAGTCCACCACTGGAGCTATATGTTGCTCCTCAGAAGTGGCTCTAGCACGAGCACAAGTAGTTTTGGGTACTCCACCTCGAGGTGCTGCAATGCGCACCTTGGCTGAGCTCTACCCCTACCTCTTCCCCAGTAGTGGCTGCAACTTGGGGCACTGGATCCTGCTCCCCAGACGTAGACGAATGTTTCTTCACTATCTACGTGAGAATAGAAAGGTATAGATTCAAACTTTAGGATGAAATAAAGTCGCATGATAAAGAAAGAAAGAAAGACAGAAAGAGAAGTTTGCTAAATGTCTCGTAGCCTTTCTAAGATAAGTATAGACATCTTTATACCGATCTTTAAGATCCTACTAGACATGCTCATGATTGAACCTAGAGCTCTGATAGTAACTTGTCACGACCCAAACTCCTACCATGATCTTAATAGCACCGAACCTCAATTACTAGGCAAGTCAACTCACAATAACAAAAACATACATACATAAGGATATCTAATAGCCTCATGATATAAATAAAGTAGAAAACTGATCTCGACAACCATAACATTCGACACAAATCCACCCCAAGAACTTATGTCAGTGAGTACATGAGCATTTAGAAGAGGTACAACGATCTCAAATACATTATTTGGGATGGAAAGACAAAAATGAAATATAACATAGAAGGGAGTTCTGACACTGTAGATATGCCAAGCAAGGTAGCTCACCACAAAGTCTTTGTGTCAGCTCCTAAGCACCTAGATAAGTACCGCTTGCACTGGCCTTGGGATTGTATAAAAATATATAAAAGTGTAGCATGAGTAAAATAAATTAACATGTACTCAGTAAGTATCAAGTCTAACCCCGATGAAGCAGTGAGAAGGTTTAGACAAAAGTGACATATTTCATAACCTATTTAACTCATATTAATATACAATAAATAGAGAAAACAATCAAGTAACCACGAATATATTTAATAAGACGCACAATCAATAATTAGTTATTAAACATGCTCTTCAGATAAATTGCTCAAGAACGCAAGTAAGAGCCAAAATCAACACATGTGGATAATATGCATCAAATACCATGCATATGCTTGTTGCTACAAGAGTCTAAAATGTGTCTGCATATTAAGAACTCCAGCTTTTCCTCAACCAACACTTCCCGGGTCCCCAACACCTCCCATGTGACCAAGATCATTACACACACATGGCCCAAGGTAGAATGGATGATCACATGACTCCAGGGGGATATATCCAAATTATGAGAGAGAATCATAGCTCCATAATGAATCAACACATCTTAGAAATCAGTCATCAAATCGCACGAAATGTACCATCATGCCAAATTATAATAACTACACAGAATGTCCCATCGTGCCTATCTTAGTCCATAATAGAGTACCACATGAAGAGATGTGTTCTTATAAATAAGAAATAAGCATGTCTAATGCATATGGACAGAGAAATCAGTATAAAACATTTATGCATATGTTCAAGCATGGCTACGACTACAACAAGTAATTCAACATACAATTAGTCTATCATGTTCATATAAAGAATCAAGGATTTAGCAAGATATCTAGCATGAATAGAATTGCTCAAGTAGTCATACAAGTAAATATGACATGTCATAAATAGAACATATACTCAAAAGAAGGCATAATTAAGCTTAAAATCTATACCAAACATAGTACAACCTTAGTGAATGCATATACGCTTGTCACCCCGTATAACGTCGCCTTAAAACACATAGTATTTCCATAAAAGTTAACTTTAGCAAAAAATCACTCAAATCAAAGCTAGTAGGATACTTACCTTATCCTGGATAGGCTTCAACCTTCCAGTATGCCTTTTCCTCTGTCTTTGGCCTCTAAATGCTCCAAATCTAGCCTAATAATACTTAAGGAAGTAATGGAGTGTCGTAGGAAACAACCTCAATTCGAAAAGCTCCAATCTTTAATGAATTTAGAAAAAAACAACCAAAGTCAACTAGGGCCCACATCATTAAAAACGAAAATTGAAATCGGAGTCCAACTAACCATGAGTCATGGAACCCAACTCTGTAATTAAAATCTCATTTTGATGTCATTAGCATGCTTAAATTAACAATTCTTTGTTTCTAGGTTTTCTTTCATTTATCACTTAATTTCTTCCAATTGTTGATTTTATGTTAAAATAAATGATAAATCCTTGGCTTAATGATAAAAGTGGGTTAGAATCACTTACCCCAGCATGGTTGATGAATTTACCTTAACAAATCTTCTAAATAAGAGTTGTGTAGCTCTCAAAATGGCCAATTGAGTGAAAATCATGAAATAGGGATATTTATACCAAAAATTCAGACTTTGCACAGGAAAAGGGCCGGCGCCTCGCTCCCAAAATCCACGGCCTTAGAGGCCGCCTTGCGGTGCTTGTAGTCGGCTGCAAGTGTTGTATTTTCTTGTTCATACTACCTCCGAACACCTCGAAACTCATCCTAGACCGTTGCGACCAGTCCGAATATCCTAACTACTCTGTATATCCCATACAAACTTGTCCTTGGGTGTCACGTCCCAAAATCCCATGTGTCGTGATGACGCCTATTATATCTCATAAAACTGGATGAAAACGTCATAGCTCAATACAAAATTTCCCAAAATTCGGGTGTCACCGAGTACATGAGCATTTATACAATAATATAGTCTGATACACAGTCTAAGAAAGTAGAACAGAATAAGTCAAACTGAGAGACATTGGAGAAGAGTTAAGGTCTGCGGACGCCAAGGCAGCTACCTCGATAATCTCCAAATGGCTGAAACTTCAAGATCAGCAACAACCGTACCCGGAAACGCCTAGATCTGCACACGAAGTACATGGTGTAGCGTGAGTACAAACAACTCAATAAGTAACAAGTCTAACCTTTGGACTGAAAGTAATGACGAGCTCGAACAATACAATCCACATATAGAATTTACAATACGAACATTTACAGAAAATTTGACAATAATATCTAAGAGAATTCATAATTTGCATGTAATAATACAGCAATTTAGACATGCTTCGAGGGTTAGCAGTTACGCTCAATACATGTAAAATATGCATAGTTTGAATTATATGAGGAATATGACATCTCTATATCTACATGCCAATATGCATGTCGTATGTGATGCAACACAATGACTCGCGTACTCACACTCTCAAAGTACTTAACATGGCTATCTCAATTCTCACTCATCACACTCAATCACTCAGCACTGTACAGGGCAGACCCAGCCCAGGGCAGATTCAGCCCAATAAATTCTACTACGGCGCGCAGTCCGATCCCAACGTGAATTAATAGTAACTACACTCACTGTAGGTGTGTAGACTCCGAAGGGGCAGATCCAGCCCAAGCACTATAATAAGCCAATCATGGAATGAATAAATCAATTCTGCTGCAGCGTGTAGCCTGATCCCATAAATATCACTCACAAACAGGACTTCGACCTCACTTAGTCATCAATCTCTCCAGTCTCTCGGACTCACAACACTCATGATAAGCAGCCCAATCAATGATACATGATGTGACAATGTATGATAACAAAGACTGAGATAAGATACGCAATGATGAATGTGACTGAGTACATAATTGCAATTAAGCAAATAACTCAACAGCAAGGAACGATCACTGCGGGTCCCAATAGCACCAACATATAACCTAAACATAATTTCTAACATTAAATCACAGCTCAAGTGCTCTAACACAAAATATGGGTACAGTAATAATATTCAGATAAGATAGCTACACAGTTCCACAAAATTGACTGAATCACAATTACTACGGTACACGCCCACACGCCCGTCACCTAGCATGCACGTCACCTCAATCGTGCAAATCTATACTCCAACAAGCCCTTGCCTCAATATGTCAGGGATTCATACTCTCATAACCAAGTTTAGAAGTGTTACTTACCTAAATCGTGCAAATCTCTATTCCAACAAGCCCTTGCCTCGCGAATCGGCCTATGAATGGCTCGAATATAGCCACAAACAATTCGATACAATCAACTCAAGTTATAGGAATCAATTCCATATGAAAATGCTAAGTTCTTAATCAAAAGTCAAAAAGTCAACTCAAAAGTCAACCATCAGGCCCACATCTTGGACTCCGATAAAAGTTACAAAATCCAAACACTCATTCAACTACGAGTACAACCACACCAAAATTACTCAAATCCGACTGTAAAATCCCGTTCAAATCCCCAAAATTTGGCCTAAAAAGTTTTCTCCAATTTTTCCAAATTTTAAACCCACATCACTAATTAAATGATGAGACCAAAGATATATTCATGTAATTTAACCAAAACCAAGTAAGAATCACTCCCTTGAAAATCTCTCCAAGATTTCCCTCAATCCGAGCTCCAAAAATCAAATTGTTAAATAAACTCAAACCCTTGTTTTTAAGACATTAAATTCTGCCCATATGTCCCTTCTTCACGATCGCGAAGCACAAAAACTAGCTTCCAAAATTTACCTCTATGCGAACGCGTACAAAACCATGTGAATACGAAAGCAAACACGAACACCAAACATTCCTGACCTACGTGGTCGCGGACAGTCCTACGCGATCGCATAGAACAACGTGTGTGAACACAACTGCCTCACTTCCTCTTCGCGAACACAGCTTAGCCCACGCGTTCGTGATACATTAACTGCTCCAGCTAAGTGCTCGCCGACCTCCCCTCGCGATCGCATAGAACAAATTTCTATTAGTGCCCAACAACCCTTCATGATTGCGGACCTATCCATGTGATCGCATAGAAGGAAACCAGAACACTCCACACCAGCAGGCTTCAACAATCTTCAAAGTCCCATTTCACTTTGTTAACCATCCAAAATCCACCCGAGGCCCCCAACCAAATATACCAACAAGTCCTAAAATATCATACGAACTTAGTCGAGGCCTCAAATCACCTCAAACAACATCAAAAACACAAATCGCACCCAATTCAAGCCTAATGAACTTATAAACTCCTAACTTCTACATTCAATGCCGAAACCTATCAAATCATGTCCGATTGACCTCAAATTTTGCACACAAGTCATAAATGACACAACGGATCTATTCCAACATCCGGAATCAAAATCCAAGCCTGGTAACCATAAAGTCAACTCTCGGTCAAACTTCTAAATTTCCAAAACTTTTAATTTTCCAACTTTCGCAATTGAAGCCAAAATTAACTATGGGCCTCCAAATCACTCTCCGGACACACTCCTAAGTCCAAATTCACCCAATGAAGATATCGGAACCATCAAAACTCCGTTCCGGATCCATTTATATATAAGTCAACATTCGGTCAACCTTTCCAACTTAAACTTCCAACCTTGAGACTAAGTGTCTCATCTCAGTCCAAAACATCTCCTGAACCGAACCAACTACCCCGACAAGTCACATAACGATAATTGAGTATAAAATAAGCAGTAAATGGGGAAACGGGGCTACAACACTCAAAATGATTGATCGGGTCATTACATTGGGCTCACAACATGTACGAGAACACCATATCAAAAAATCAAGATTCATATAAAATTCTTAAGCTTTCTTAACTCCCAAATCTATTATTTTATTAAAGCATGTGTCAGAATCATACCTGTGCCCCTCAGGTCACCTCAAAACCATTTCAATAAGTCCAAATAACCTATATGAGTTTATCTAAAGTCTCAAAATACGAATAAGAGCTCAATAACTCAAATGCTAAACTTGAGTCGAACTTCTCGTTTCTTAAGTTTTTCAAATAGCCAACTACCAACTAAAGTGTCGAATCGACCACGGGCCACCTGAGACCCGATCTGAACCTATGTATAAGTCTAAAATTGTCATATAATCTTATTAGAACCTTCAAATCCCGATTCCAAGTTTGTTTACTCAAAATGTTGATTTTGGTTAACTTTTCCAACTTAAAATCTCTAGTTAGGAACTAAGTGTTCCAAATTATTCATGAACCTCTTGAACCAAAATCGCCCATCCCTACAAGTCAAAAAATATAAAATAAAAGGGGAATGGGGTTCTATCACTCAAAACGACTAGTTAAATTGTTATATTTAAATGCTGCCTTATTCTATCTTGTAGGGATAATTTAATTTAGTAAAAGGTACCCAGTAAAACTATTTGATGTCCAATCCAATGGCAGGTATTATCTGCATTGATCAATAGTGTTCATGGATTTAGTCCTTGACTATGCCATTATCGAACACAAAAGTTTGTGTATTATGTGAATTTATACTCTATTTTATATAATTTTGTTTTCTTTCCCTTTCCAATTAGGGATCTGCCTAATGTATTATATGCAGCCATTTTCGAAATCTGATAAACATAAAAGTCTATTGGTCCTTCGCCTTAATACATCATCGGTCCTTCATCAGAAGCGTGGCACTTTTAAAAGAGGAATCGAGAAAAACAAAGGCGCAATAGGGGTCGTGAGGAAAGTAGAATCCAAAAATATTTTTATCCTTTATCTACTTCAGTGTGATTACCCAAAATGTCATCTTATATTTTAGAACTCGAATCTGCACTCTTAAGCCTTAAAAATCTAATTTCTACGCTCCTCGATTTGTGTGCGCAATCCAGGCATGTTTTCGGAAAGCTTTTATGTTGAAAATTAATGAAAATAAGAATTTATGCCTTAAAAGTTGATTTTAGTTGACTTCGGTCAATATTTTTGGTAAACGGGCCCGAATACGTGTTTTGACAATCCCGGTGGATCCGTATCGAATTATGGACCTGGGCGTATGCCCGGAATCAAATTCGGAGGTCCTTAGCTTGAGTTATGAATTTTTGAAAAAGAAATAATTAAAAGTCTGAAAATTATTTATTTTTAAGATTTGATTGATATTTGACATTGTTAGTACCTGGTCTGTATTTTGGTTTCGGAGTCCGGTACAGGTTCATTATGATATTTAAGACTTGTCTGTGAAATTTGGTGAGAAACGAAATTGATTTGACGTGATTCGTACGTCTAGTTGAGAAGATATGAATTTTTATGTGTTCTTGAAAATGTTATTCGGTTAGGTGCTAAATTCGTAGTTCTAGGTAATAATTTGGCGATTTGATCACGCAAGCAAGTTCGTATGATAGTTTTAGACTTATGTGCATGTTTGGTTTGGAGCCTCGAGGGCTCGGGTGAGTTTCGGATTGGCCACGAGATGTTTTGAACTTAAAAGAATTTGGTATTTTTGCTGTATCTGATATCTGCAATACTGTGCTTCGCGATCGCGTAGTCACTCTCGCGATCGCAAAGGGGAAACTGGTCTAGGGGAGGATTTACTCTATGCGAACGCGAACGCAAGACCATGGTCGCGAACGCAGAGCATTATGGGAGGGGTTTCTCTGCGCGAACGCGTAGCTCTAGCTATGCTGGGCAGGAGACATGGGGAAGCTCTACGCGAACGCGAAGGTAAAGCGGGCTAAGCCTTCGCGAACGCATAAAGCCTATTGCGATCGCGTAAGTCGTTAGGAGGCTGATCTTCGCGAACGGGGCAGTATTCATGCGATCGCGATGAACACTGTCGCCCAGTGCATAAAACAGAACCAAACACGGGTTTAAGCCATTTCTTCAAGAGACATTTTCTTCCCCAAATTGTTGGCAAGTGATTCTTAACCATTTTCTTTCAATTACCCATTTCATTTCTTGAACTATCAACCTAAAATCTAGAGTTTTCATGGTAGCATTAGGGGTTAGGGTAGAAAACTAGGGATTTCGGAAACTTTGGAATTTAGACCTCAATTTGAGGTCGGATTCCAAAACTAATTACATATTCAGGTTCGGGGGTGAATGGGTAAATGGATTTTGGTCCAAACCGCGAGTTTTGACCAAGCGGGCACGGGGTCGATTTTTCGATTTTTTGGAGGAAAATTTGGGAAATTTAATTTATGCAATATAATTGATTCCTTTAGCAATATTTGATATTATTGAGTCATTTTTGAATAGATACGAGTGGTTTGGAGAAGAATTACAAAGGAAAGGTTGTGATTGAGAATTGAGTGGCCTTCGGAGTGAGGTAAGTATCGTGTCTAACTTTGGCTTGAGGGAATAAGTATTATGTATTTATTTGCTACATTTTTGGTTGTTAAATACGATGCATAGGTGAGGTGACGAGCATCTATGCATCGTTATCGAGTCATAGCTTGCAAGTGAAATTCTATTCTTGTCTATTTTGTAGCCTTAAATTCTACTATCCATGCTTAGTGGGTTATTTGAAATGATGGGTGACATATATCTGGTTTCACTGAGATTTGGTAACTTTTGAATATTGATTCAAGGTTGAGGTTGCATTGTACTATTGATTATGGGTAAAATACTGGTTTCTTTGTGATACTCTTATCTATCCGTTGTTATTGATTATGTGATATGTGAGTGTTAATGCACGAAGGGTGATGCCGTGCCATGATTTGTGAGTGATAAAGCACGAAGGGGGATGGAGTGTATATTATGAGAGGTTTAATGCACGAAGGGTGATGCCGTTCCGTTCTATTTATTTATTTGGTGAGGTTGAGAGTAAAAGCACGAAGGGTGATACTGTGTATATTATGAGAGGTTTAATGCACGAAGGGTGATGACGTGCCGTTCTATTTATTTATTTATTTATTTATTTGGTAAGGTTGAGAGTAAAGGCACAAAGGGTGATGCCGTGTATATTATGAGAGGTTTAATGCACGAAGGGTGATGTCGTGCCATTCTATTTATTTATTTGGTGAGATTGAGTGTAAAAGCACGAAGGGTGATGCCGTGCAGTTTTCCTTTGCTGTTTTATTTGCTCAATTCATTTAAGGATTTTCGGTTTAATCCCATCTTTTCATTATTCTCACTTTTTATATTGTATTCCCCCACTGTATGTCCCCTTCCCATTATTTCTGCATTATTTCTTTATTTACTGTTGTTGCCACTGGCATGATTATACTGTTCGGGTTATATGTGGGTGTCTTGTCCTAGCCTCGTCAATACTTCACCGAGGTTAGGCTCGACACTTACTAGTACATGGGGTCGGTTGTACTGATGCCGCACTCTGCACTTTCTGTGCATATTTTGGTACCGGCTCAGGTTGATCGAGATTTCGCTATTGGTCCACTATCCGGAGACTCAAGGTAGATCTGTCGGCGTTCACAGACCTTGAAGTCCCCATCTATCTTTTATGTCCTATTGTTTTCTTTTATTCAGACAGTTGAATTTCTTTCAGACTATTACTTGTAAAAAATTCTAGAATGCTCGTGAATTGTGACTCCAGATCCGGGTGGTAGTAATTAATATAGTTTTATATTCCGCACTTATTATATTTCATCTTAGTTAATTATTTTTAATTACTGAATAGAAATAAGGAATTGGTTTAATGATTTTCTAACGTTGGGTTGCCTAGAAAGTAAAATGTTAGGTGCTATCACAGTCCCGTCGGTGGGAAATTTTAGATCGTGACAATTTGGTATCAGAGCACTAGGTTGCCTAGGTCTCACGATTCACGAGAAAGCTTAGTAGAGTCTTGAGGATCTGTACGGAGACGTCTCTTCCAGATTCTATGAAGTTTAGGAACAAATTTCACTTTTATTCTCCTCTGTCGTGCGATGTTGTTTTCTCAATACTGATTGAACTCTTCTACTCTTATTCTCTTGCAGATGGCGAGAACACGTACCGTTTCCTCAGCTGAGCAGCAGCCAGAGCCTCTAGTGGCAACTCCTACGAGGGGCAGAGGTCAAGGCCGAGGTCGTGCCAGAGGCCGAGGCAGGGGCAGGGCTCAGCCTAGAGCCTGAGCAGCAGCCCCATCAGTGAAGCCTCAGATAGAGCTTGACGAGGAGGTTCCAGCCCAGACTTTTCCTGCTGGACCAGCTCAGGTTCCGGAGAGGTTCATTGCTACCCCAGTACTTTAGGACGCTTTGGTCCATTTGGTGGGCCTTATGGAGAGTGTGTCCTAGACTGGCGCATTTCCCATGGCACCAGCAGTCTCTCAGGCTGGAGGAGGAGCCCAGACTCCCACCACTCCCGCTCCAGAGTAGATAGCTCCCAGTATCAGGCTCCAGCAGCTCAGCTAGTCAGATTAGTTCAGCCGGTTATTACGGCACAGGTCGTAGATGGGCCAGCTATGTCTTCTGAGGCTTTATGGAGATTGAACAGGTTTATCAAGCTCTTTCCTGTTCACTTCAGTGGTGATCCTTCAGAGGATTCCCAGGAGTATCTTGACAGCTGTCACGAGGTTCTACGAAACATGGGTATAGTGGAGACCAATAGGGTCGATTTTGCTGCATTTCAGATGACTGGTTCCGCCAAGAAGTGGTGGAGAGATTACTTGTTGACCAGACCAGCTGGGTCGCCTGCTCTTACTTGCGACCAGTTCTCTCAGCTCTTCATAGAGAAGGTTCTTCCTATCACATTGAGAGAGGAGCGTCGCCGTCAGTTTGAGCGTCTCCAGCAGGGCAGTATGATTGTTACTCAGTATGAGACCCGTTTTGTGGATTTGGCCCGTCATGCTATTCTTTTTCTTCCCACCGAGAGAGAGAGGGTGAGGCGGTTTATTAATGGACTTGTTCAGCCTATCAGATTGTAGATGGCTAAGGAGACTGGGAGTGAGATTTCTTTTCAGGCGGCTTCTAATGTCGCCAGACGGGTCCAAATGGTTCTTACTCAGGGAGGTCAGGGGTCTGACAAGAGACCTCGTCATTTCGGTGAGTTCAACGGTTCCTCATCTAAAGGCAAGAGTACTTTTGGTAGAGGCCATCCTCCCAGGCCGTTTCATTCAGCGCTCCAGGCATTCCACGGTGCCTCAGGTGGTCGTGGCCCTCAGATGCATTATTCCGACCAGCTCCTATTAGTGCACCTCTACTCCAGAGTTTTCAGGGTGGTTATTCAGGTCGATAGGGTCAGTTTCAGGGTCAGCAATCACAGCAGCTGAGATTATATTATACTTGTGATGATCCGAGGCACATTGCTAGATTTTGCCCTCGGGCAACGGGTAGCTCACAGCATGAGAGTTCTCGTTCCATAGTTCCGGCACCAGTTGCTGCACCACCTGCTCAGCCAGCTAGAGGCAGGGGTCATGCAGCCAGAGGTAGAGGCTAGACTGTTAGAGGTGGAGGTCAGGCCGTTAGGGGTGGAGACTAGCCTGTTAGAGGTCATCCCAGTGACGTAGTTCAGGGTGGTGGGGCCCAGCCCCGGTGTTATGCTTTCCCAGCTAGGCCTGAGACTGAGTCATCTGACGCTGTTATCACAGGTACCGTTTCAGTTTGCAGTAGAGATGCTTCAGTTCTATTTGATCCGGGATATACTTACTCCTATGTGTCATCCTATTTTGCTTCCTATTTGGTTGTGTCCCGTGATTCTTTGATTGCTCCTGTGTATGTGTCCACACCAGTGGGAGATGCTATTGTTGTAGATCATGCTTATCGTTCGTGTGTGGTCACCATTGGGAGTCTTGAGACTCGTGTAGATCTTCTAATTCTCAACATGGTTGATTTTGATGTCATATTGGGTATGGATTGGCTGTCACCTTATCATGCTATATTAGATTATCACGCCAAGATGGTGACCTTAGCCTTGCAAGGGTTGCCTCTATTAGAGTAGAGAGGGAATCTTGACCATTCTACCAGCAGGGTTATCTCTTATGTGAAGGACATATGGTCGAGAAGGGGTGTCTAGCTTATTTGGCTTATGTCCGCGATTCTAGTACGGAGGTTCCTTTCATGGATTCGGTGCCGGTTGTTCGTGAGTTTCCAGAGGTGTTTCCTGCAGACCTGCCGGGGATGCCACCCGATAGAGATATTAATTTCTGCATTGATTTGGCTCCGGGCACTCATCCTATTTCCATTCCGCCATATCGCATGGCCCCGCCAGAGTTGAAAGAATTGAAGGAGCGGTTGCAAGATTTTCTTGATAAGGATTTCATTAGACCTAGTGTCTCGCCCTGGGGTGCACCCGTGTTGTTTGTGAAGAAGAAAGATGGGTCGATGAGGATGTGTATAGATTATCGGCAGTTTAACAAAGTCACCATCAAGAACAAGTATCCATTGCCAAGGATTGATGATTTATTTTATCAGCTTCAGGGTGCCAAGGTGCTTTCAAAAGATTGATTTGAGATCTAGCTACCATCAGTTGAGGATTAGGGCATCTGATGTTCTTAAGACAGCTTTTCGGACTCGGTATGGGCATTATGAGTTTCTAGTGATGTTATTTGGGCTGACAAATGCCCCAGCAACATTCATGGATTTGATGAACCGGGTGTTCAAACCCTACTTGGATTCCTTTGTGGTTCTGTTTATTGATGATATCTTGATCTACTCCCACAATCAAGAAAAGCATGAGCAGCACCTTCGGATCTATCTTCAGACTCTGAAAGACAGCCAATTATATGCTAAGTTCTCAAAATGCGAGTTTTGGTTGAGTTCAGTTGCTTTCTTGGGTCACGTTGTATCAGTAGAGGGTATTCAGGTGGATCCTAAGAAGTTTGAGGCAGTTTAGAATTGGCCTAGACCCACGTCACCTGCAGAGATCCGTAGTTTCCTAGGTTTGGCAGGCTATTACCGTCATTTTGTGGAGGGGTTTTCATCCATAGCAGCCCCGTTGACCAGATTGACCCAGAAAGGTGCCTCGTTCAGATGGTCATACGAGTGTGAAGCGAGCTTTCAGAAGCTCAAGACATCTTTAACTACGGCACCGGTATTGGTGTTACCCACAGGTTCAGGATCTTATACAATATATTGTGACGCATCTCGTATTGGTCTGGGTGCGGTGTTGATATAGGGTGGCAAGGTTATTGCATATGCTTTGCGGCAATTGAAGGTTCACGAGAAGAATTACCCTGTTCATGATCTAGAGCTGGCAGCCATTGTTCACGTGCTGAAGATTTGGAGGCACTATCTTCACGGCGTGCCATGTGAGGTATTCACTAATCATTGGAGCTTGCAGTATTTGTTCAAGCAGAAGGAACTCAATTTGAGGCAGAGGAGGTGGCTGGAGCTATTGGAAGACTATGATATCACCATATTGTATCATCCCGGGAAGGCCAATGTGGTGGCCGATGCTTTGAATAGAAAGTCACTCAGTATGGGTAGCCTTGCATATATTCCAGTTGGTGAGAGACCGCTTGCATTGGATGTTCAGGCCTTGGCCAACCAGCTCGTGAGGTTGGATGTTTCTGAGCCCAGCCATGTTCTAGCTTGTACAGTTACTCGGTCATCTTTGTTTGAGCGCACCAGAGATTGGCAGGATGATGATCCTCATTTTCTTATCCTTAGAGACATAGTGCGGCACGGTGGTGCCAAGCAGGTTACTATTGGAGATGACGGAGTTTTGAGGATGTAGGGCCGTATTTGTGTGCCTAATGTAGATGGGCTTCATTAGTTGATCCTTGAGGAGGCTCATAGTTCTCGGTATTCTATTCACCCGGGTGCTGCCAAAATGTACCAGGACCTGTGGCAGCATTATTAGTGGAGGAGGATGAATAAAGATATAGTTGCTTACGTGGCTCGATGCTTGAATTGTCAGCAAGCGAAATATGAGCATCAGAGACCGGGTGGTTTGCTTCAGAAGATGGAGATTACTGAGTGGAAGTGGGAGCGTATCACTATGGACTTTGTTGTTGGACTCCCATAGACTCAGAGGAAGTTCGACGCCGTGTGGGTTATTGTGGATAGGCTGACTAAGTCAGCGCACTTCATTCCTGTGGCAGTTACCTATTCCTCGGAGCGGTTAGCAGAGATTTATATTTAGGAGATCGTCCATCTTCACGGTGTGCCCGCGTCTATCATTTCTGATCGAGGTACGTAGTGTACCTCATATATTTGGAGGGCAATACAACGTGAGTTGGGTATGCGGGTTGAGTTGAGCTTAGCATTCCATCCTCAGACGGACGGGAAGTCCGAGCGCACTATTCAGATCTTAGAGGATATGCTCTGTGCATATGTTATAGACTTCAGAGGATCGTGGGATCAGTTCTTGCCCGTTGCAGAGTTCACCTACAACAAAAACTATCAGTCGAGTATTCAGATGGCTCCCTATGAGGCATTATACGGTAGGCGGTGCCGGTCGCCAGTTGGATGGTTCGAGCCGGGAGAGGCTCGATTGTTGGGTACAGACTTAGTACAGGATGCCTTGGATAAGGTCAAGATTATTCAGGATCAACTTCGCACAGCTCAGTCCAGGTAGAAGAGTTATGCCCACCGTAGAGTTCGTGATGTTGAATTCATGGTTGGAGAGAGAGTGTTACATCGGGTATCACCCATGAAGGGTGTAATGAGGTTCGGAAGGAAGGGAAAGTTGAGCCCTAGGTATATCAAACCTTTTGAGATTCTAGAGAGAGTGGGAGAGGTGGCTTACAGGCTTGCATTACCACCTAGTTTAGCAGTTGTTCATCCGGTATTCCATGTGTCAATGCTTCGAAAGTATCACGGCCATCCGTCCCATGTGTTAGACTTCAGCTCTGTCCAGTTGGACAAGGATTTGACTTATGAGGAGGAGCCAGTGGCAATTCTAGCCCGGCAAGTTTGCCAGTTGAGATCAAAGAGTTACCCTTCAGTTCGAGTGCAGTGGAGAGGTCAGCCTATTGAGGCAGCTACTTGGGAGTCCGAGTCCGATATGCGGAGTAGATATCCCCACCTTTTCACCAGCCCAGATACTTTTCTATGTCTGTTCGAGGACGAATGATTATTTTAGAGAAGAAGAATGTGATGACCCAAAAGGTCATCTTATATTTTAGAACTCGAATCTGCACTCTTAAGCCTTAAAAATCTCATTTTTACCCTCCTCGATTTGCGTGCGCAATCCGGGCATGTTTCCAGAAAGCTTTTATGTTGAACATTTATGAAAATAAGAATTTATGCCTTAAAAGTTGATTTTAGTTGACTTCAGTCAACATTTTTGGCAAACGGGCCCAGATCCATATTTTGGCACTCCCGGTGGATCCGTATCGAATTATGGGACCTGGGCGTATGCCCGTAATCGAATTTGGAGGTCCCTAGCTTAAGTTATGAATTTTTGAAAAAACAATTAAAGGTTTGAAAATTATTTGTTTTTAAGAATTAATTGATGTTTGACATTGTTAGTATCGGGTTCGTATTTTGGTTTTGAAGCCCGGTACAGGTTCATTATGATATTTAAGACTTGTGTGTGAAATTTGGTGAGAAACGGAGTTGATTTGACGTGATTCAGACGTCCAGTTGAGAAGATATGAATTGTTAAGTGTTCTTGAAAATTCTATTCGGTTTGGTGCTAAACTCGTAGTTCTAGGTGTTATTCTGGCGATTTGATCATGCGAGCAAGTTCGTATGATACTTTTAGACTTGTGTGCATGTTTGGTTTGGAGCTCCGAGGGCTTGGGTGAGTTCCGGATAGGCCACAGGATGTTTTGAACATAGAAAAATCTGGTATTTTTGCTGTATCTGATGTCTGCAATACTGTGCTTCGCGATCGTGTAGTCACTCTCGCGATCGCGTAGTCACTCTCGCGATCACGAAGGGGAAACTGGGCTGGGGGAGGATTTACTCTACGCGAACGCGAGATCATGGTCGCGAACGCGGAGCATTGGGGGGAGTTTCTCTACACGAACGCGACAGGTCGAACACGAACGCGTAGCTCTAGCTATGCTGGGCAGGAGACCTGGGGAAGCTCTATGCGAACGCGAAACATTTCACGCGAACGCAAAGGCAAGGCGGGATAAGCCTTCGCGAACGCGTGAACCCTCCCACGATCGCATAAGTCCTTAGGAGGCTGCTCTTCGCGAACGCGGCAGTGTTTACGCGATCGCGATGAACACTGTCGTCCAGTGCATAAAATAGAACCAAACACGGGTTTAAGCCATTTCTTCAATACTTTTCAAGAACCAAACGGGTAGAGGCTATTTTCAAGAGTCATTTTCTTCCCCAAATTGTTGGTAAGTGATTCTAAACTATTTTCTTTCAATTACCCATTTCATTTCTTAAATTATCAACCTAAAATCTAGAGTTTTCATGGTAGAATTAGGGGTTAGGGTAGAAAACTAGGGATTTCGGAAATTTAGGAATTTAGACCTCAATTTGAGGTCGGATTCCAAAACTAATTACATATTCGGGCTCGGGGGTGAATGGGTGAATGGATTTTGATCCGAACCTCGGGTTTTGACCAAGCGAGCCCGGGGTCGATTTTTAGACTTTTTGGAGGAAAATTTAAAAAATTTAATTTATGCAATATAATTGATTCCTTTAGCAATATTTGATATTATTGAGTCATTTTTGAATAAACACGAGTGGTTTGAAGGTGAATTTCAAAGAAAAAGCTGTGATTGAGAATTGAGTGGCCTTCAGAGCGAGGTAAGTGTCGTGTCTAACTTTGGCTTGAGGGAATATGTATTATGTGTTTATTTGCTACATGTTTGGTTGTTAAATACGATGTATAGGTGAGTTGACGAGAATCTATGCGTCGTTGTCGAGTCATAGCTTGCGAGTGAAATTCTATTCTTGTCTATTTTGTAGCCTTAAATTCTACTATCCATGCTTAGCGGGTTATTTGAAATGTTGGGTGACTTATATCTGGTTTCACTGAGATTTGGTAACTTTCGAATATTGATTCAAGGTTGAGGTTGCATTGTTCTATGTATTATGGGTAAAATACTGGTTTCTTTGTGATATTCCTATCTATCTGTTGTTATTGAATCTGTGATATGTGAGTGTTAATGCACGAAGGGTGATGCCGTACCATAATTTGTGAGTGATAAAGCACGAAGGGTGATGCCGTGTATATTATGAGAGGTTTAATGCACGAAGGGTGATGCCGTGACGTTCTATTTATTTATTTGGTGAATTTGAGAGTAAAAGCACGAAGGGTGATGCCGTGTATATTATGAGAGGTTTAATGCACGAAGGGTGATGCCGTGACGTTCTATTTATTTATTTGGTGAATTTGAGAGTAAAAGCACGAAGGGTGATGCCGTGTATATTATGAGAGGTTTAATGCACGAAGGGTGATGCCGTGACGTTCTATTTATTTATTTGGTGAATTTGAGAGTAAAAGCACGAAGGGTGATGCCGTGTATATTATGAGAGGTTTAATGCACGAAGGGTGATGCCGTGACGTTCTATTTATTTATTTGGTGAATTTGAGAGTAAAAGCACGAAGGGTGATGCCGTGTATATTATGAGAGGTTTAATGCACGAAGGGTGATGCCGTGACGTTCTATTTATTTATTTGGTGAATTTGAGAGTAAAAGCACGAAGGGTGATGCCGTGTATATTATGAGAGGTTTAATGCACGAAGGGTGATGCCGTGACGTTCTATTTATTTATTTGGTGAATTTGAGAGTAAAAGCACGAAGGGTGATGCCGTGTATATTATGAGAGGTTTAATGCACGAAGGGTGATGCCGTGACGTTCTATTTATTTATTTGGTGAATTTGAGAGTAAAAGCACGAAGGGTGATGCCGTGTATATTATGAGAGGTTTAATGCACGAAGGGTGATGCCGTGACGTTCTATTTATTTATTTGGTGAATTTGAGAGTAAAAGCACGAAGGGTGATGCCGTGTATATTATGAGAGGTTTAATGCACGAAGGGTGATGCCATGCCGTTCTATTTATTTATTTATTTGGTGAGGTTGAGAGTAAAAGCACGAAGGGTGATGCCGTGCATATTATGAGAGGTTTAGTGCACGAAGGGTGATGCTGTGCCATTCTATTTATTTATTTGGTGAGGTGGAGAGTAAAAGCACAAAGGGTGATGCCGTGCAGTTTTCCTTTACTGTTTTATTTGCTCAATTTATTTAACGATTTTCGGTTTAATCCTGTCGTTTTATTATTCTCACTCTTTATACTGTATTCCCCCACTGTATGTCCCCTTCCCATTATTTCTGCGCTATTTCTTTATTTACTGTTGTTGCCACTAGCATGATTATACTATTCAGGTTATATGTGGGTGTCTTGTCGTAGCCTCGTCACTACTTTGCCGAGGTTAGGCTCGACACTTACCAGTACATGGGGTCGGTTGTACTGATGCTGCACTCTGCACTCTCTGTGCAGATTTGGATACCGGCTCAGGTTGATCGAAATTTTTCTATTGGTCCGCTGTCCGGAGACTCAAGGTAGATCTGTCGGCGTTCACAGACCTTGAAGTCCCTGTCTATCTTTTATGTCCTACTGTTTTCTTTCATTCAGACAGTTGTATTTCTTTCAGACTATTACTTGTAGAAAATTCTAGAATGCTCGTGAATTGTGACTCCAGATCCAGGTGGTAGTAATTAATATAATTTTATGATATTCCGCACCTATTATATTTCATCTTAGTTAATTATTGTTAACTACTGAATGGAAATAAGAAATTGGTTTAATGATTTTCTAACATTGGCTTGCCTAACAAGTGAAATGTTAGGCGCCATCACGATCCCATCGGTGGAAAATTTCGGGTCGTAACATTCAGTTATATCCTTTTACATTTAGTAGTGGACTATGTTGCTCGGCCAGCAAAAATTTAAAAAGTTAAATCCAATGTATAGTCTTATCATAAGATTTGTGCTCACATAAGAAATGGAAACTTTCAAATCAAGCTATTTATATTCAATAACTTATTACACTTATTCACATTAAAATGCAACTATAATTTTTGGATAAGCAATATACTCATAGGTATACCAATATAATTTTATTTTGTATACATTAGTAGTGTAAAATTTTCAAACAATTAGTGTCGGCAAGCCACCTTCCGCCATTTTTCTCCGTTACTAACTCCTAATTGGTGTAAACATTATTGCAATAGATTTTCAGTGAATTTGAAAAGTCAATATATAAAACTCACACTCTTAATTCTGATATTATCCACATGACATGACCCAAATGGTTGAAGGCTAAAAGTTTACAAGCACAAAAGTTGAAGGGGAAAAAAAAAAGGCTCTGCAATTCCGATCTAATTGCAAACCCATGATCTTCTGGAATCTGGACACACGCACTACTACTTTTTACCATTTTCTTTGTCTTTCATATTTGTAGTTTGTTTTTTGAATCTTCTCTTTGATTTTCTACCGATACTTTTATTTTGTTTCGACATTATTGTCCAACTATTAGGTATCTTCTTATTTATGGATTCTAAACACAATTTATTCTTGTCATTTATCTCATCTTTGTCGTGAATTGTTTATACCTAGGTTAGAAAAGAAATATTAATGAAGAAAGAAGGAGAATTTAAGAAAAAATTGTCTCAAAATGGTCATCGTTGTTTCTAATAGAAATGAGTCGATTACTTCCATAGCATGATAAGTTAAAAAGAAAGCACTTGTTGAAAGGATAAAAGTACGTTCGCATAATGTTTTGTTTCTATTGGTGATCAATGTCAAAACTTATTCATGGATCAACAGCTTCCTACAAGTATGAATTAATAACGACAACCATACACATCCATGTGAATAAATGATAGAGAACAAAATGGGAACAAGAACTTTTATACATAATACACAAAAACAACGTCTGATGAACATATAAAAACATAACATACTAATGGAAGAATGTACTGGCGAGAACGAAGGAACGTACGGTCAAAATTTCATGTCTTGTCATTTATCTCATCTTTGTCCGAATGTTTGTACCTAGGTAACAAAAAGAAAAAGAAAGAAGGAAATTTAAGGTAAACTTGCTAGAAAAGAAATATATCAAGGCAACTAGTAACCATTCTTTCTAGTTGTTAGAAGCTATATTGGGTGGGGTCCACCCATAAGCGGTGTTGATTCATCAATTAGCCGTTTAGCTTGTTCTCCGCCTAAATTCTATTTATAACCTATAAGTACACCATTATGAATATATGAATATAGGAAGAGTAGATTTTTCTAACGTTTCTTAAATGAAACAAATGGCAACGATTAATACTTCCTTGAATCACAATACAATATCTAGGATGTGGATAAAGTGAGTTCATTCACTACGTGGGGATTTCAGACGAACGGTCACACAAGACACAATTGCACCAGATCCGCTATACAAAGGAGAAACTCATAAGTCTTCCAAACTAATATTTACGGTTAAAAACTTCATAGCATGACAAACAAAAATGACACACATTGTCAGGATTAATTGAAATTCGCATAATGTTTTACGTCTCCTTTGGTTAATATTGGAATAATCAACAGCTTCTGTCACGACCCAACTCCCACCGGAGTCGCGATGGAGCCGAACACTATTTGTCAGGCAAGTCAACAGTCACATAATGACTAAGCATTTGAATAAATATGGTTAAATAAATTTAACAGTGAAAATATCATAATTATCTAATAAAAACAATAACAATACTGCTACAACCATCCCAAAATCTGGTGTCAATGACTACATGAACACTACTAAGTATCAAATACAAATCAAATCCTAAATACAACCGTCTGGACAATTGAACAGTAATATAAGAAATAAAAGAAAGAGAGTCAAGGTCTGCAGACGACATAACAACTACCCCGAAGTCTCCAGAATACTGGTACCAATACACCTCTAGCAATAGCCACGTCCAGATGTACCTGGATCTGCACAGGAAATGTAGAGCGTAGTATGAGTACAACCGACCCCATGTACTCAATAAGTAACAGAACTAACCTTGGGCTGAAAGCAGTGACGAGCTCAGAAGAAGACAATCAGAAACCAATATTTATGAAAACACAAATATAATAATGACAATAACAATAAGTAAGTCAAAGGAATTATCATAATCAGCTCGTTCACAGTATAGAAATTTAGACATGCTTTCAAGTATAACAATTTAAAGCCCAACACTAATAAGAACATTTCATTTACTAGCTAGCATGTGGAATGATATATCTCTACGCCTACATGTCAAGTATGCATGTCAAATGAATGATTTTACAGTGGTATCCCCAGGTGTTCTCGCTCTCAACATACTCAAGTTGTCTGTCTTAAAAGCCTACTTCATCACACACACAAAATGACTCAGCACTATACGGGTGCCTGGCATCAATGCCTCTCACCAAAGCACATGTATGTATATTACTGTGCCTGCGATCGCTGCTGGTATGTCAGACTCCGGAGGAGCGGATCCTACCCAAGCGCTAATCAAAAGCCAATATGGCCTGTTGCGGCGTGCATCCCGATCCAAATAATAATAAAACCAATATGGCCAGTTGCGGCGTGTAGCCCGATCTAAATAACACTCTCAACACGGCTCTAAGGCCCACCTTAGTCATCAACCTCTCAAGTCTCAAGGGCTCACAATCTCATATCACTCAGCCCAATAACACCATATATGGAAAAACAATAACAACATGCGATGTGATAATGAATGATGAACAGAGACTGAGATATGATTTGAAAATGAAGAATCATGACTGAGTGTATAATTACAGTTAAGTTAGATAACCCAAAACAATAGAAATAGCCTCATTAAATCTCAAACAATTAACCAAACAGCGTAAACATGATTTCTAGCATGAAGCATAGCTCAGTAAATCTAACAAGTAGGGAAAACACAGATAAAACAAGGTATGATGGCATCATAGTCCACAAGTCAACCCGGATCATGATTATCCCAGTGCACGCCCACACGCCTGACACTTAGAATGTGCGTCACCCCAACACATCACAAATAACACGGTTCCCAAGGATAATTACCCTCAATTCCAAGTTTGGAAATGCTACTTACCTTAAATACGAAACTCAATTCTCCAAAAAGCCCTTGCCTCGCGAATCGGCCTTCGAGCGACTCAAATCTAGTCAAAGCAACTTAATACCATCAATAATAGCCATAGGAAACAATCCCAAATGATAAAGCTAAAGTCTTGAATCAAATATGCAAAGTCAACCTAAACGTTAACCCCTGACCTGCACCACAGAACTCGACAAATTTAACAACCTTTGAACACCCATTCATTTACGAGTCCAACCATACTAATTTCATCCAATTCCATCCACAAATGGACCTCCAAATCACGAAATTTCACTCTCCAATAACATAGCCAAAATCCGCAGATTTCACTTCAAATTCATATAAACTAGGTGTAACAACCAATGGGTAATCAATATCTAACATCAAAAGTGATTAAACTTCATTTACCTCTTCAATTGTAGCAAGTAATCTCTCCAAACAATCGCCCTTAGCCGAGCTCCAAAAGTCCAAAATGAGAAAAATGAACAAAGCACTCGTTTTTAGCATCTGCCTAGAGATTCTCGCACTTGCGGCTAAATTGGTCGCACTTGCGGCGCTGCTTTTGCTGTCCAAATTCTGCTTCTGCAAAAATCACTTAAGTCCCGCACCAGCACTCCTGTTCTCCCCATTTTGCACATGCAGGATGCTTCTGTGGTCATACCCCCGCTCCTGCGCATCCTCACATGCGAATCACTTCCGCATCTGCGATTCAAGCCTATCAAGTCAAACAACGCTTTTGCGGAACTCTTTATGCATCTGCAGGCTCGCAGATGCAAAAAATCCCTCACATCTTCCGCCTTCTCCAGCTCCAGCAAAATTTGTTTCTGCGGTCACCGGGCCACTTCTACGGCCTCGCACTTGCGGCCAAATCCTCGCAAGTGCGATTGCACCAGAACTTGCATCCTTCAGCATTTTCCCAAGTCCAAACATGATCCGCCAATCATCCAAATCACGCTCGATGCCCCCGGAACCCCATCGAAATACACCAACCAGTCCGAAAACACGTTAGGAACCTCAAATCACATCGAACAACATCAAAATCACGAATCGCACCGCAATTCAAGCCTAATGAAACTAATGATCTTTCATCTTCTAAAACTAATGTCGAACCATATCAAATTAACTTTGAATGACCTCAAATTTTACATGCAAGTCCCAAATGACACTACAGACCAATTCCAACTCCCGAAACAAAAATCAGAACTCGATATTAACAAAGTCAATTCTTGGTCAAACCTCTCAATCTTCCAAACCTTCAACGTTTTAACTTTCTCCAAAAAGCCTAAAACCAACCTACGGACCTCCAAATCAATATTCGGACATACGCCTAAATCCAAAATCACCATACAAGGTTATTGGATCCATAAAAACTCTACTCCATAGTCGTCTACAGAACAGTCAAACTCCGGTCAACTCTTTCAACTTAAGCCTTCAACCTTGGGACTAAGTGTCCCAATTCATTTAAAAACTTCCCCGAAACCAATCTAACAATCCCGACAAGTCACATAACCACAAATGAACATAGAATAGGTAATAAATAGAGGAAGAGGGCTACAATACACAAAACGACCGGACGAGTCATCACATTCTCCCTCTCTTAAATAAATATTTATTCTCGAAAGGGTCTAGAATCATACATGGAGTCTCAAATAGGTGGGGATATCTACTCCTCATCTCCTGCTCAGTCTCCCATGTAGTCTACTTGACTGGATGACCTCTCCATTGTACCTTCACTGACTCTATATTCTTTGACCTCAACTTTCGAACCTGTCGACCCAAAATAGCCACCGGCTCCATATCATAAGTCAAATCCCCATCGAGCTGCATCGTGCTGAAGTCCAAAACATGTGACGGATCATCATAATACTTTTGGAGCATAAAAACATGAAATACTGGATGGATACCCGATAGACTAGTTGGCAATGCAAGTCTGTAGGCCACCTACCTAATTTCAAAAGCACCTCAAAGGGACCAATATACCGAGGGCTTAACTTGCCCTTCTTCCCGAACCTCATCACACCCTTCATGGGCGAAACTCTAAGAAAAACCTTCTCACCCACCATATATGCAACATCACGAACCTTCCTATCAACATAACTATTTTGTCTAGACTGTGTTGTGTGGGGCTGCTCCTGGATCGACTTCACCTTCACCAAGGCATCACGGACCAAATCAATTCCCAATACCCTAGCCTCCCCAAGCTTAAACCAACCAATTGGAGAATGACATATCCTCCCATATAAGTCCTCATAAGGAACCATCTTGATACTCGACTAAAATCTGTTGTTATAGGCGAACACTGTAAACGGAAGAAACTAATCCCACGAACCTCTGAAATCCATCACACAGGCACGTAACATGTCCTTCAAGATCTGAATAGTGCGCTTGGACAGTCCGTCCATCTGAGGATGGAATGCTGTACTCAACTCCACACATGTGCCCAACCCTCGCTGCACTGCTCTCCAAAACTGTGATGTGAATTGTGTGCCTTAGTTATAAATAATGAAAACGGGCACGCCATACAAGCGGATAATCTCATGGATGTAAATCTGAGACACCCACTCTGAAAAATAGGAAGTCACCACCAGAATAAAGTGTGCGAACTTAGTCAACCGATCCACAATAACCCAGACTGCATCATACTTCTTCAATGTCTGTGGTAAACCTACCACAAAATCCATAGTGATGCGCTCCCACTTCGATGTCGGTATCTCCAATTTTTGAGTCAACCCTCTCAGTTTCTGATGCTTATACTTCACATGTTGACAATTCAAACACCGAGAGACATAAGCAACAATATATTTCTTCATTCTCCACCACCAATAGAGTTGTTTCAACTCATGGTACATCTTCGTGACACCTGGTTGGATGGAATAGGTATGAGCCTCCTCAAGGATCAAATATCCCAACCCATCAATATGTGGAACACAAATCCGGCCTTGAATCCGCATAACAACATCATCACCAATCACAACCTCCTTAGCACCACCCGGCTCATTTACCGCTTTAATACTATTTGAACTGTATTAAACTGTCTTCTTACGCCTCCCTTCTAAGTCTTCTAAAACTATGGTGCACACGTACGCGTGGCCCACTTTTCTGTTAGAGGTTATACCAAATAGAACGAGGATGGATCAGCCACTAGGCCGAGTAGACTTTCGTGCTCCCGGTATGTCGCTCACACCTCGGCTCGAGTTGTCCGCTCGGGTAAGCCAGGTCTAGAATACATCCCCAGGTTTAAACCTAGAATAACAAAGCCTCATGCCGGATCCCTAGTAGGAACGATTATTTGCATCACGTGCATTTGACTTAGGGGACTCAACATAGGGGTTGGGTTCGTCTAGGACAGTGTACCCGAAATTAAAGACCATCCTGATGCATTTTACCTGCTACGTGTGCATTTATTTGCTTAGGCTTGTGTGTTGACCGGTTTTGAAAAGAAAACAACAGAAAAACCAAGAGTGAGGTAGAATAGAAAATTCACCCTGGTTTGAAAATCCCTGTATTTGAAAATGCCTCGAAACTCTGCCAAAAGTTTTGAAAAAACAAAACAGAAAGAAAAAGAAAATGTATTTCAAAAATAAAAGTGAGTCAATATCATGCTTTTTCCAATTATGTCAAAACTGACTGAACTAAGCGGGTTTGATTCTCACCGGATGTAAGATACGTAGGCAAATCTTATCGGTACTGACCCCAAGGTTTCCAAATAAATAAATAAAGTATGTCCATGGGTCAAAAATGAAACTGACCTAGCTTCGGTTAAATCTTGAGCCATTCTTGCCGGAATAGCCTTGGAACACCTTACATTGTGGAAGGGCTATTTTCGCTAAGCACGGACATGTCTGTCAATAAATCATCACTTTTCCTAGAAAAGTGCCTTACTTCGGCCTCAAAACTTTATTCAAAAGTAAGAAGGGTCCACTATTGCAAAAATGACCGTTCTGGTCGATGTTGCACAAATAGCCATCCTTTAGGTGAGTTTTCTTTAAAAAATTGAAAATCGGTTCTTGCAAATATAGTCTGCTGGCTTTGTCTTTCAAAATTAGAGTCAACCTTTAATCCTACCCTCTCACAGGTACAAAATGAATACCGTCCAAAATCCACCGTTGAACACCATAGAGCAAGCTCCGCTACAGCTCTAAATATGGTGGTATGATTTAGACAAAGAAGGTCAAGACTGGGTAGTCGAACATCTGGGTGCTCTCACCGATATCATGAAAGTTAAGCCACGAAATGATCTAATCAAGGCGTTAGTGACCTTTTAGGATCCTGT
>AWOL01S0009235.1:0-11287 GCA_000715115.1 Nicotiana otophora | reverse complement strand
AAATGTGGTGGTATGATTTAGACAAAGAAGGTCAAGACTGGGTAGTCGAACATCTGGGTGCTCTCACCGATATCATGAAAGTTAAGCCACGAAATGATCTAATCAAGGCGTTAGTGACCTTTTAGGATCCTGTCCGTAATGTCTTTCGCTTCTAAGACTTCGAGCTCACTCCCACCTTGGAGGAAATAGCGGGGTATACAGGTTTTGGTCGGGGTTTGAGAAATCAACAGTTCATATTCCCGAGGCCCATGTCAGTGCGTCGTTTCTTTGATATCGTGAATATCAGTAAGCAAATAAGAAAGAACCGTGTGAACGAGGGCTGTTGCTCATTCTACTTCCTATACTCCCGGTATGGGCATCCAGAGGGATTTGAAAAACAAACAAAGCAAAGATACTTGGAAAGTTCGCTGTCGTTTTGCCTTCATAGTGGCATGTATGGGTGTCATGGTCTTCCCAAATGAAAAGGGGACAGTTGATATACGTATGGCTAGAATTGCACAAGTCCTAACTGACAAGGAAGATCACACACTCGCTCCACTAATATTGTCGGATATCTATCGGGCATTGACGCGGTGTAAGTCGGGGCCGACATTCTTCGAAGGTTGCAACATTCTTCTACAAATGTGGTTAATTGAACATCGTCGCCATCATACGAAATTTATGAACTACGGTCCAAACAAGAGCAACTTCATTGAAAGCTATGAAGAGAGAGTGAAAGACTACAACTCCCCCGAAGGGGTCGAAGCTTGGATCGCCCACTTGAGAGCTTTAAAGGCAAATCAGATTGAGTGGACTTTAGGATGGCTCCCGGTGAGGGAAGTTATATATATATCAGCCACAGAGAATTATTTTCTATTGATGGGCTTGAGAAGTGTCCAACCATATGCACCCCAAAGGGTTCTGAGGCAATTGGGAAGGTATCAAGTAGTGCCTGAGGATGAAGACTTGAGTGTCCAAGTTATTGAGCTACATCCCGAAGCCCCACTTCCCGAATGGGTGCCGATACTTAAAAGGGGAAACCCAAGTACCACATCTTGCCAAAGGTGAAGTAGATCCGGGCTATGCCGCATGGTTCGAAAAAAGGAATTGTATTGATGAGGAACCGGAGCCCGAGCTAGAAAGGCCCGCCAAGAGGCCTCATGTTCAAGCTTTTGATGAAAAGATCCAAGAACAGTTTGCTTGGGGAGAAAAAGAAAAGAAATATCAAGCCACTATCCAAGACTTGGAGGAAATATTGAGAAACCTCGCATTTTTTGACAACGATTTGCAGGCGCATGTAGATGAAGGTGAAAAGAGAAAGTTAACCCGAGAGAACGAGGCACTCTGAGCCCAACTCTGGAATATGAGGATAGCCACCGAAATGCCTGTAAGAAGCGAGAGAGATGAAAATATCATCAACAACTTAAGAATGAAGGTCCATGACTATGCAGCTGACTTGATAAAAACCGAAAAAGATTTGCTAGATGAGCAAACAAAACTAGCTAATGGAGCAGAAGAACAGGCCCACCATTTAAGACAAAAATATGGAAAACAAATAAAAATTCTAAAGGAAAAGTTGTTTGCCCTTGGGAATGAGATGGTCCAGCAAACCAAAGATTTCAAAATAGAAAAGAGCATTGTTACGCACTAATCTACCAACTAGAAGAAAGCGTGCAACAACTACAGGACCAAAACAACACAAGTGCACAAGTGTTGGAAGACCGGGCACAGCAGATTGGGCATTTGCTTCAAGAGAAAGGAGTCATCAGAACTAGGATCAAGGAAATAGCTGACTATGTCGTGATGAAATATCACGAGTGTGAAGACATGACTAGGTCCATGTTTTTCGCTTCTATGATGACCTTCATCCTCCAAGTAATGGATGACTTGAACCGTCTTCAAGAAGACATTATGCGAAGGTCCGCGCAAAGACTAGCTAATGCCCCACAGGCTCCAAGAAGACCAGTAGAAGCTCTCATGTACTTTTGATTAACCAGTTTTCGAGTCTGTACTTTACTGCTTTCTATAGTTTTAAATTCTTTTGTCATTTGTTTTGAGTCTGTATTGTTGTTAGTACTTTAATTCCCTGTAATGAAAAACCCAAAAAAGAGATATCCTTTATTAATTAAATGAAAAAATGCACTTTGTTACTTTATATCTATCCCCTAAACTACGTAATGATCTGATTTATGCGGCGTCATGATACATAGGCAATCCACGTAGGATTCGATCACAACCCTAAAATAAAGTAATTAAGAAAGCAAAAGAGAGAGACAATAAAGCTGGGATGAAACACGCAGTCGTTGCAAAATATCTTAGCAAAACGTTTAACTGTTTAGGAGCATTGCATCCCCAATATGTGATTCCCTATGTGTTTAATGTCTCAAACTAACTGGTTTATTGTGTGTGCTTTAAAAGAACAAGTTCTATTTTTAGGTGGTTGGTTTTGTGGTGGTAATCTGGCGTCACACCCTTATTTCACGAGATCTAAAGGAAGTATCGCCATGGCCTTAGAGACTCATCTACCTATCGTTGAGCTTGAAGATAGCCCTGCATCAGTTATCTCACAGTCTGAGTCAGCAACTGCTGAGGAGAATAGGCAGTTAAGATTCCGCATGCTAGAATGTAGGATACATGATCCAATGGCAGGGAGCCACCCAGTACTATCCCTGGTTTCCCCGAGTTGATCCCAAGGACGGGAGGAACTACCAATGTCCCTATCTCAGTAGCCAACCTATTCATGCCATTTGGGTTCCCCACCATGTCAACAAACTTCACTGGAATGCCTTCTAAGGTTCGCCCCCAGGCACCATCTTCAGGAATACCATCTACCGTGTTCACAGCACCACCAGCTTCTAGTATGGCACAACCAACACTGCCTCGACAAAGCTTTGAACCATCCACCTTCACTTTCCAAGATCCCCAGTTCCAATTGGACACCGCTCGGGTCACCCCAAATTCCTGTCCTCAACACCCACAATCTGAATCTCTCGTAGAATAGGAGAGAGTCTTGAGGAATCCTGAACAAGAGAAGATAACATGAAAAATGAAAAGCATTGAGCAAAGCCTCAAGAATATACAAGGCCTGAGTGCCCAAATGAGCGTGTCATATGCTGATCTGTGCATGTTTCCTCACGTGCATTTACCTGTGGGCTTTAAGACGCCAAAGTTTGAAATATATGACGGGCATGGAGACCAGATTGCTCACTTAGAGCGATATTGTAAACAACTGAGGGGTGCTGGTGGAAAAGAGGAGTTGTTAATGGCCTACTTCGGAGAGAGCCTCGCCAGAATTGCTTTTGAATGGTATATAGACCAAGATATCTCCCATTGGCACATATGGGATAGCCTGGCCCGAAATTTTGTAAGGCAATTCCAATACAATGTGGACATAGCTCCAGATGGAAATTCTCTGTCCAACCTCAAAAAGAAATCCTCGGAAAACTTTCGGGAATACGCTATCAAATGGCGAGAACAAGCGGCCAGGGTAAAACCCCCGATGGATGAGGCTGAGATGGTCTGCATCTTCTTACAAGCCCAAGAGGCTGATTATTTCCAAAACATGATGTCTGCAATAGGCAAACCCTTCGCAGAGGCCATCAAAATTGGAGAAATGGTAGAAAGCGGCTTAAAAATAGGTCGCATCTTAAGTCAGTCAGCTCTAAGAGCCACTTCCCAAGCCATTGAGAGCGGCTCGAGAGGTTTAGCAAGCCGGAAGAAAAAAGAAGAGGGAGCCATGATGGCTTCGAGCTTAAGAAACTCTCGGCGACCCCGAGATTATTTTGGTCCACCTTCCAGGGCCCCGCAGCATTATTACCCCCACTAGGATGCAGCCTATGCTATGGCCCCTCATCCTTATGCAGTAATGAATGCTCAACCGTACACCCAGCCACAACAATATTACAATCAGAACAGAGCTCCACCTCCAAGAAACAACCCTCCTCACCAAGACCCGTATAATCCCCGTCCACCACAAGATAATTACCAATATAACACTCATCCCCGTGAACCACCCAGAAAAGCTGACTTCACACCCATTGGTGAGTTGTACTCCAGCCTCTTCCCAAAATTAGTCCAAATGGGCCTGTTGCAGCATGTACCTCCAAACAGACAGAACGCAGAATCTCCATCCTACAGGCCAGGTACCAGGTGCGCTTATCACTCTGGGGTGGAAAGGCATGACATTGAAGATTGTTGGACCCTTAAGAGAGCAGTTGAGAACCTGATCGAACAGAAGAGGGTAGTGTTAAGGGATGAAGAAGTCCCCAATGTAACCAACAACCCATTACCAGCCCACAACAACGGGCCGGTCATCGGGATGATCTGTGAAGACAAAGAATTCGACCCTGCATTAAAAGCAATTATTGCCATTGCTAATTCAGAGAAGAAACCTAAAGCATTGGCAAAAATTCCACTCCACAAAATAAAGAAAAGGACGGGGAAGCAAAGACAGGGGCAACACTTGCCAAAGAGGCCATTCTCTACGTCCCAAGAGCCCCTAGAAAGGGACAGCTCATGTTAAGCCCTCCCAAGAGATTGGAGCAGAGGAAAACCACGCCAAATCTGCCACAAATGTATGTACCAAAAAGGACTTATGTGGCACGGAGACCAGTCATTCCACCTAGGCTAGATGAGCCTTTGATCATTAGCCCGCATGCCACAAAATCTCATAAAAGACACTACTTCCGTCCCTTGGAACTACAATCAGACAATTGTCACATATAAAGGGATGGAAGTTAAGGGGGAAGTGAATGAAATAAACTAATCTTAGAAGTATCATAACCCAGAAGAATTGAACAAAACCAATCAGAAGCGTTTCCCCCTTAGAAAGCCTGTAACTGCTGAAGAAGCGGAGGAATTCTTTCGGAAGATGAAAACCTCGGACTATGCTGCAATTGATGAAATGAGAAAGGCCCCCTCCCATGTTTCACTCTTGTCTCTACTGATGAGCTCAAACGAACACCAAAAGGTGCTTCTAAAGACGCTGAATGAGGCGTATATTCCAATTGAGACCATGGTTGAACAGTTAGAAAGAATGGCAGAGCGATTGTTTGAGGTCAACTGAATCTCCTTCAGCCAAAACGACTTGCCCCCAAAGGAACCGCCCACAACAAGGCCCTTCACTTGACTGTCAAGTGTGAGGGATATTATGTGAAAAGGGTCATGTTGGACGGCGGGTCCAGAGTCGATATTTTCCCTCTATCAACATTGCAGAAGATGGAAATTGGGACTGAAAGGATCAGACTAAACAATGTTTGTGTGCGTGCTTTCGGTGGTGTCAAGAGGGACACGATAGGGGGTGATTGACTTAATCCTAACCATTGGCCCCGCAGATTTTGAAGTAACATTCCAAGTTCTAGACATGGACACTTCCTATAACTTTCTGTTAGAAAGACCATGTATCCATGCAGCGGGAGCCGTGCTCTCTACTCTCTATCAAATGGTCAAGTTCGAACATGAGAACCAAGAAATAGTAGTCTATGGAGAAGATGAACAGTCAATCTACAGGGACCCGTCAGTCCCATACCTCGAGGCAAGAGAGGCAAGCAAGCGCATCGTCTATCAAGCCTTTAAAATTGTGCTCGCCGACCAGTGTGAGGAAGGAACCCCATGTCCTCAACCTTGTTTATCAAGCACATCAATCATGGTCGCCAGCGAAATTATCAAACATGGGTACAAGCCTAGAAAAGGGCTCGGGGTATCCTTACAGGGCGTCACAGAACCCGTCACCTTGGCTGCCAACAAGAAATTCTTTAGCATAGGTTTCCAAGCCACCGATGACGACGAAAAATGGGCCGATAAACGTAAGAAAGATGGGTGGGTTTTGCCTCAGCCAATCCCGCACTTCGCCAAATCGTTTGTTAAGCCAAGATATATAGAAGAACAAGAAGAGGCCTTCACGGCCGATGAGATTGAGGATATCTCTGAAGCAATGAGGCAAATGTTTTATGAAGTCCACATGGTCCAACCGGGCGAAGGCTTGAGCACTGCTGAGGTGCAATACATGGGGCCCAATGCTAAATTACAAAACGGGCAGGCTACTCCATTCCCAGTCAGGCGGGAATCCCGGTAGTTCAGTCTTGCCATCTTTTCTACATTTTGAGTTATTTCAGGGTGTAACTCGAATGTTTTTAGTTTTTGTTGTCTTTTTAAATTCCGATGTAAACCCTCATATCTTCAAATTCAATGAAATGAAATCAATATTTCATCGTCTATGAATCTTTTCCTATTATTCTTTCTGATATTACGATTTTTCTTATCTTTCTCTTTTTAGTTCTAATAATGCAAACTTAAATAACATGACATGCATGCGGACTTCATGCCCAGATCCTAAAATGCTATCTAACTATGAAATAATGAATCAAGAACCCGAATATGATGAAGACGAGGCTTTTAAGGAAATAAATCGAGAATTGGAACAATTCGAGAATAAGCCTAAGCCAAACCTAAATGAAACTGAGCCAATTAATTTGGACGATTCAGAAGAGGTCAGGGAGACCATGATAAGCATTCACGCCGAGGAAAAAACTAGAGACGCATTGATCCAACTCTTGTTTGAATTTAAAGACATGTTTGCATGGTCCTACGATGATATGCCAGGACTAAGTGTCGATCCCGTAGTACACAAATTGCCAACTTATCCCGTTTGTCCACCTGTCCAATAAAAGCAAAGGAAATTAAAAATAGACATCAACGACAAGATTAAAGAAGAGATAGCCAAACAATTAAAAGCCGTTGTGATCCGAGTGGTCCGAGACACCACATGGTTGGCCAATGTAGTCCCAGTACCAAAAAAGGATGGGAAGATCCGAGTATGTGTTGACTACAGGGATTTGAACTAAGTGAGTCCCAAGGACAACTTCCCGTTACCAAACATCCCTATCCTTGTCAACAATTGTGCCAAACATGAAGTACAGTCGTTTGTGGAATGGATGAAGAAGATGCAGAAAAGACAGCTTTCACCATACCATGTGGGACTTACTGTTACAGGGTCATGCCATTCAGTTTGAAAAATGCCGGGGCAACTTACATGAGAGCTATGACCGCCATCTTCTATGACATGATGCACCAAGAAATCGAGGTGTACGTTGATGACGTAATCCTTAAATCCAGAAAACAAGAAGGCCATGTGCGAGATTTGAGAAAGTTCTTTGAGCGTCTACGTAAGTATGACTTAAAATTAAACCTTGCTAAATGTGCATTTGGGGTTCCATCCGGGAAACTCATGGGATTTATAGTCAGTCGGAGGGGTATTGAGTCGGATCCAACAAAGATAAAATCTATCCGAGATCTACCACCTCCGAAAACCAAGAAAGAGGTCATGAATTTGCTGGGAAGGTTAAATTACATCAGTAGATTCATCGCTCATCTCACGACCACATGTGAGCCCATATTTAAGCTGCTAAAGAAAGACGCGGTGATTAAATGGATGGATGAGTGTCAAGAAGCTTTTGACAAAATTAAAGAATATTTGTCGAATCTGCGGGTGTTGGTTTCGCCTGAACCTGGAAGGCCTTTGTTCTTATACTTGATAGTCCTAGAGAATTCTTTTGGCTGTGTCCTCAAGCAATATGATGCGACCGGGAAGAAAAACCAAGCCATCTACTATTTGAGCAAGAAATTTACTAGCTATGAAACCAAATATACTTTGCTGGAAAGAACTTGTTGTGCCCTAACCTGGGTTGCTCAAAAGCTTAGACATTATTTGTTGGCCTATACCACATATCTCATAACCATATTGGACCCTCTAAAATACATATTCCAAAAACCAATGCCCGCGGGAAGGCTAGCAAAATGACAGAGTTCGACATTGTCTATGTCACCCGCACGGCTATGAAAGCCCAAGCCTTGGCCGATCATTTGGCTAAGAACCCGGTTGATGATGAATACCAACCCCTAAGCACTTATTTCCCTGACGAGGAAGAAAACTCAGTTGAGGTAATCCAGAAGATACCAAGACTTGGAAAATGTTCTTTGATGGAGCTGTAAATGCAAAGGGTGTTGGGATTGGGGCAATTTTGATTTCCCCCACTGGTCAACACTATCCGATTATGGCCCGACTTCGGTTCTTCTTTACGAATAAAACTGCTGAATATGAAGGTTGCATCATGGTCATGAACATGGCAATTGACATGGATTTAGAAGAATTACTAATCATGGGAGACTCTGATTTGATCATTCGGTAAGCACAATGCGAATGGGAAACTCGAGATATCAAGCTTATCCCATATAGAAAACATGTGGAAGATCTTAGGAAATGGTTCAAATCTGTTGAATTCAGGTATATTCCTCGATTCCACAATGAGCTAGCCGACGCACTAGCTACCTTGGCTACAATGTTGCCATATCCGGGCAATGTTCATATTGACCGGTTAGAGATTCAAATCCGAGAAAGACATGGTTATTGCAACATGGTTGAAGCAGAACCCGATATCCAGCCATGGTATCATGATATTAAAAGTTTCTTGAAAACAAAGAAATATCCTGAGCAAGCCAATGGAGACAAAAAGAGAACCATTAGAAGGCTTGCTAGCAGTTTCTTCTTAAGGGGAGAAATGTTGTATAAAAGAACTCCAGATCTGAATATATTAAGATACGTAGATGCCAAAGAAGTTGAAAATATCATAAACGAAGTGCATTCAAGAGTATGCAGTCCCCACATGAACGGATATGTCCTTGCAAAGAAAATCTTACGGGCAGATTATTACTAGATGACCATGGAAAAGGATTGCTTCAGTTTTGTCCGGAAGTGCCATCACTGTCAGATACACTGTGACCTGATTCATGCACCGCCTTCAAAATTACATCCTATGTCAGCGCCTTGGCCGTTTGTTGCTTGTGGTATGGATGTCATTGGGCCAATCGATCCGAAAGCCTCAAATGGGCACATATTCATCTTGGTTGCCATTGATTACTTCACAAAATGGGTTGAAGCGGTCACTTTCAAAGCTGTCACCAAGAAAGCAGTGGTGGACTTCGTACATTCCAATATTATCTGTCGTTTTGGTATTCCAAAAACTATCATTATCGACAACGCGGCAAATCTGAACAGTCATTTAATGAGGGAGGTATGCGAACAGTTTAAAATTACGCATCGCAATTCTTCCCCTTACCGACCCAAAACCAATGGCGCCGTTGAAGCGGCAAATAAAAACATCAAGAAGATCCTCAGGAAAATGATTCAAAGTTCTAGGAAATGGAATGAAAAGCTGCCTTTTGCATTATGAGGATATCGCACAATCGTGCGCACATCGGTTGGGGTTACGCCTTACCTATTGGTTTATGGCACTAAAGCTGTAATACCTACAGAAGTCAAAATTCCCTCTCTTTGAATCATTGTTGAAGCTAAGATCGAGGATGATGAATGGGTCAAAACCCGACTGGAACTGTTAACTATGATTGATGTAAAGTGAATGCCCACGATTTTCCATGGGCAATAGTACCAACAAAGAATAGCCCGCGCTTACAACAAGAAAGTGCGGCCTAAAAACTTCGAAGTGGGGAAATGCGTTCTAAGACGTATTCTCCTGCATCATGAGGAAGCAAAAGGAAAGTTTGCTCCAAATTGGAAAGGTCCATACATTATAAGAAAACTGCTGCCAAAAGGGGCATTGTATTCAGTAGATATTGAAGGAAATGACCTCGAAACGGCTATCAATGAGGATGCAGTCAAAAGGTATTATGTTTAACCCTTTTCGCGGTCTTGATACTCTCCGGTTGGGATGACTAAGGCTTTCATTCTGACTACCCAAATACTATCAACTTTCGTAAACCCTTTGAGCCGGTTATTCTTCTTTCATCACCCTCATTGGAACCAAAAAAACAAAATCAATCAATCAATCAAAATAAAAACCAAACAAAAAACAAAATAAAAACAAACTTGATTCCGAAAGGATACATAGGCAGCCTCACTCTGGGGTTTAGCCACACCAAAATAAAAATCGAAATTCCCCCTGAAAATGAGACTGAGGCAGAATTTATAATAGTTCGGCGACGCTTTTGCTTGAAAGGTTCTAAAGTTGTAATTCAATTCAAATTCTTTTTACAACCAAACGAGAGAAATAAAATGAGAGAGTCTTATCGGTGAAAATCCACACGGGTACCATGAGGCGATGGTAAGCAAAGAAATTGAAAATTAGAGAACCTCGTTAGTGAAAACTCGCAAAGAGAAGTACAAGGTGATGGTGAGAAGAGAAATGAGAGAGGGTAGATGGTGAAAACCCGCAAAGGGCACCACTGATCGAAAAGAAGATAATTGGTCGCTGACATGGACACAGTCCTAGGCAAGGTTTCTCAATCTTGAGGTATAGGTTATGGTGGATTTCTGAGAGTTGGATGGTTCGCACAGATCAGGCATCCAGTCCAAGAGGCATGTCATGTTCATTGAAGTCCATATACACTCAAGAGAAACCCTTCTTTCCTTTCCCCGAAAGGGATACCTCTTGTCTAAATTCATTTATCTATTCCGTCGTTTATTTTCTTTCAATGCCTTTCGGTCTAATTCTATTCTAAATTGAGACAAAGAAAGGATGGAAAGACCGATCTCTAAGGTTCTCCTTTGATACAAGCTAGTATGCAAACAGCGCCCAGCCTCGGCAGGTGCATCGAGTCGACATCGACCGGTCATGATAGCTGATGCTTCGAAATCAAGAATTCCCGAAAGGAAAGGGATTAAAGTCAAAATGCCACAACGGCAAAATAAAGTTAAAAAAGGTTAAGTCCCATGTGATTAACTGTCCTGGTAAGATTTTTGAAAAGTCAATATCTCCAGGGTTAGAAATGAAACTTATCCCCAGCGAGCCAGCAAGCAATCAAAATATTCGTCCAAAAGATGGGCCAAGATCGAGTGACCAAATAATAAAGGCCACAAAACCGACCACCGTGTCGAACTGAAAAATTGTTATTTATTTGAAGAAAACCGAAAACAGGTACAACCCGAAAGCAACCTTGCAAGAAGCAGTGGCAACCAAATGAAATTGCGTAAGGACTAGAAACATCTTTGTAACAACAAATTCAAAAGGGAAGTCTCCTCCAAATACTTTCCCGCATTCACTCATCCTCTGAAAACAAAGGAAGAAAAGAAGAAATGATGTAAAAAATAATTCAAAAATTAAGATAGTATAGGGCCTCCAATCCTTAGCTACGCCTTTTCCAACATAGGGCTTCCATTCCTTAGTTGATGCCAACATAGAGTCTCCATTCCCTAGTTAATTGTTACAACCCATATTTTCGTACGTATGAGTCATCATAAGTCAATTGAAGTAAGCTCAAAAATGAAATCATATTTGAAAAGTTTGCAAAGTAAGTT
>AWOL01S0009234.1:146415-163177 GCA_000715115.1 Nicotiana otophora | reverse complement strand
GAGGAGCTGTATATGAGTGATGTTTTGCCCAAGGGGCTGTTTATGATTTCATCATTTTTTTCTCACCTTTGCATTGAGCCTTTGTTTGAAAAACTGTTGGAAAAATATCTTCAAATGATTTTTACGGAAACCGGTTTTAAACGAGATGATTTGATTCAATCACTGATTTTTAAAGCATGTTGTACTTTACTGAGATTTTATGATAAGAACGTTATATGCTTTATTACTCGTCACTACTGCTCAGTCTTTATTTATTGTTGTTACTTACTGAGTTGGCGTGCTCACGTTACTCCCTGCACCTTGTGTGCAGATTCAGGTGTAGATGGACACATTAGCGGTTATTGAGTATTCTAGTTGTAGATTTTCTTGGAGATAGCAAGGTAGCTGTTTGGCGATCGCAGCCCCTGCTCTTCTTCCTCTTATCTCCCTCTAGATGTATTTAGCTATTTTTTAGGCTGAGTTAGCCTTGATATTGTTAGACTGATTGTAGTAGATGCTCATGACTAGTGACACCCCGATGTCAGGCTTTTCTTTTCCGTACTGCTATTTTTCTTTGATTTGAGCTCCTTAAATGAAGGTTTTATGTTAAATAACATTGAAATTATCTTTGAAATGAAAATATCGGTTTGTTTTGAAAATGAGTCGGCTTGCCTAGTTTCACGATAGGCGCCATCATGACAGATTGGATTTTTGGGTCTTGACATACATGTGGCTATTGTGTTATGGTCTGGGCAGAGTGATACGGGTAGCTATTGTGTTAAATGTCTGGACGGAACGATACATGTGACTATTATGATATTGTCAATACGGAGAGATAAGGGTGGCTATGTCAGGGATGATTTGTGATGGTCTGTGGGCCTAATGTTGATTTTCCTTGTGTGTGTCTTCCTTTGTGTGTGTCATGCATCTTACGTGACTTGTTGTATTGTTTTCAATGAGCTACTTTATGTCTTTGATATTACTTATTGACTTGGACTGAGATAGTACACTCGCACATGCATACACCGTCATTACACCAGATAAGGAGTAAGAAACTTGATATTTATTGATCATGCATATGTATTCTTGTATATCTGCTTTCATTGTGATATGGAGCATGTGACCATGCCAGTCGGATTGTGATAGTGAGCTTGTGACCACGCTGGACAGATTGTGATAGTGAGCTTGTGACCATACCGGGTGGATTGAGATATTGACACGTGAGTTGTCCGTGCGGTTGTGATTAACAATGTGGGTACGAGGTACATGAGCATATGATTTGTGACTCGGGACTCGTGAGTTGTGATTTTGGGATGAGGTATCTAGGAGTAATTTTATTGTGAAACTTGTGTTAGAATAGTTTTATTATTCAATTGTCATTTTCTTTTCCTTAATTGAATTCACTGGTACTTTAACTGTGTTCTGATTACTTTACTGTTTTTATCATATGTTTATTCTTTGTTGTCATTTACTGATTTTTGTTTCCATTATTAGCTTTATACTTACATACTGCACATGTTATTATGACTAGTAGGTTTCTTGACGTGTACCATGTCACTACTCCACCGATGTTAGTCTTGATACTTACTGGGTACCGACCGTGGTATACTCATACTACACTTCTGTATATTATTGTGCAGATCCAGGTATTGGAGATAACAGACACATGCAGAGTTATCTTCTTGATCGCGAGGATTCAAGGTAGAGCTGCTTAGTCGTCGCAGTCCATTGCAGTCCTTTTTCTTTTGATTGTAGTGTTAATTCGTTATCCGAAGAGTATTGTATTTTGTTCTCTTTTTTTGAGATATTTCTATATATTCAGTTAGAGTTCGTGACTCTGTATTACCCAATCTCTTGTTGTGCATATTGTCGTGTAGGCTTGTATCACCTTCATATCGGTATTTATATTAAACTCTGCTTTAAAAATATCATGTTTCACTGGTTTAAGTGTTGTAAGTATATGGTAATGTTTGGCTATAATTCTATATTTTTAGTGGATTACTTACCTTGCATTTTGGGGCTTTAATGCTAAACTATACTATATTTGTGCTTAATTGAGTCTATTTTATGTGTAGGTACATCAAAGACGAAATTGGGAGCAATGATACTATATGGAGCACCGATTGAAGAGACTACGAGAATGGACCATGATCACTTATTGATTAGATGCATTATGATGCTATATGGAGCAATGATTGAAGAGACAATAAAAAAAAAAGAAACAAAGCAAGAATTGAAAGTGGAACGAAAGAAGAGAGAAAGAATTGAAAAGAAAGAAAGAAAGAAGAATTGAAAATGGCACGAAGCAATGAAAGTCGTGTCTTATATCCAAATGCTTCTAATCAAAGACAAAGCAACAGAATGAAAAATGAAAAAAGCAGGCGACACGAGATGTAATGCTCGCGATAGAGCATGTGACACAAGATTTCTAGCTCGCGTTTGACAGTGCGACGCGATGCCTAAAGCGAGGAGGAGCTCGCTTCAGAGCTTGCGAGGCACAATGTACAGTGAGACGAGGCGTGCGTTTTGCCTCGCGAGACGAGGCATGTAGTGAGGGTATTCCGGATTTTTAAAGCCTATTTTGTCTCCTATTTGGTTTTGAACTTGGTTATTTCGTTTAGGTCTCTTTCCTACACATATAAATAGTCATTAAACACCATTCTTAGAAGAGTTTTGCGACGGGAGGCAAGAATTCACGTGTAGAAACACACACCACGTTTGGAGGAAGCTTTAAACTAGTTTTTCTTCTCTTCTCCTACTTTAATCTCATAGTTTATTAGTTCTAGAGTTGTTGGGTGCTACATGAATACTGTAGTTTGAATTTTAAATTATTCTTACTATTTTATCATATTGGTTTATTTATTCAATCTTGCGCTTAATTATTTGATTGTTTGATCACCAATTGAATACTATCTATGAATATAGGATTGAACTCGGGAGAGAGAATTCTAGATTGCATATGAGATTGAGTAGAGCAAGATCTTAACTCTGAGTAGGGGGACGGATTTGCAGTTAGGATAGGAATATGCCTAATCGCCTTGCTTGGTTACTATTAATGCGTTCTTGTTAATCCTAATTCCATAGGAATATATGTGTTAGATTAGCTTGAATAGGCGAGCTGTACTTAGGGAGAAGGCTACGAGCAATGTTAACCCTGTCAACCAATAAACCAGATAAATTAATTAAACAATTTAAGTGGAAAACTCGATGGGATTGTTAGCTAACCCATAACTCTAGAATATTCACTCACAATGAATTCGTCTTTAAGCTTGTCGCTGTTTCCTTTAATCTCTTAATTTGTTACTCTAGATTAAATTTTAGTTAAATATTCATACGTTAGGATTCACTTGAATAGATTAATTGTTTGGTTTAATTTAATTGATATTTAATCACAAGTCCCTGTGGGTACGATATCTGGACTTACACTCTTCATGGTCCCTAACACCAATCCTTACCACAAATTATTCTTTTCTTCTTTTTCGTATTCCAAAACTAAGAAGATTCCCCAGCAATGGAAGCTCAAAGATCTAGTGTAATTATGACAATCATAATTATCGTGTCTATATTCATCTCATCGACTACTGCATGGAATGTAGAAGAAGAAATAGAAAATTGTGTACACCTTTCGTTTACTCCAATGTTCAATGAAGTGTTTGAAAAAAGTTTTAGGACTATCAATAAATGCAACGAGCTATTCGGACCTCTACACCTTGGTTATAAGGTAACAAATAGATGGCCAGTATCAGAATTCCACGAAGCCCTAAAACAAGTTCCAATTTTCAGGAACAATGAGACTGCGCTAACACAACATATTTGCCATTTAGCCTTCACTGACAGATTTAAGGATAGTGCTTCTCATATTAAAAGGCCTTTCCGATTATCTCCACCCCAGGAGTGGTTAGAAGTCGCATGTGTGGCTTTTGATCCAACTATGATCAGAGGCGGATTCAGGATTTGAACTTTATGAGTTTGTATTTGAGATTCTACCACAATTCATTTGATTTGTGATAATATATTAATGTGTCAGGTGTTTCCTCAGTTGGAAGTTGGAGTATGAATATCATATTTATGCTTGATTTGTAGTAGTATCTTAACCACGTATCAAATTATAAATGAGGTTCAATTAGTGGTGGCAATTTCCATATAAATTTGCTTGATCCGCCAAATCCGACCCTAATGAACTCGCGTTCAATCCGCCCATTTAAATATGGTTAAATATGTGTCAACTCGTTCTTAACCCATATCTAAATTCGATCCAACTCGTCCATTTGTCACCAGTAAGCTTAATTAATTATTGTCCAATCCCGCTATCTTAATAAGAATTTGAACTTTGCTTGCGGTTGTGAAAGTTGGTCTAACACGTACTAATCTGACAATACATTTAATTGGTGATTAGTGTGCTACTGTCTCGATAATTCTTTGAAGTTGTTCAATGGTTTCGTAGATGAACTTAATTAGTTAGAGCTTCTAAACGTTATTCTCTATTGGGTCACTGAAACTTTTAAGATTGCAAACACTAGGAAATTAGGAAAATACAAGCAATTTAGTACAATATAATGATCAATCAAACATGCGGTCACAATCTATCCTAGTGAAGGACATTCTCATGGTGTTGAAGTTAAAGCCGATATAGAAAAATTGTTGCGCCCAAACTCCAAGTTTGTTTAAACAAATTTTCAGCAGTAAACTCCATTTTAGCATTTTCAACAAAATGATATTGTTTGCCCAAGTGAAGTTTGTTTTGATGATTGATAAAGGAACTCAAGCATGAATCAGGTCCATCCACAATGTACATAGACACGGGTATATTCGAACATAAGGGATGCACGTGAGTGAGATAAGCTTAACTTATATTCGAGCATAAGGGATGCACGTGAGTGAGATAAGCTTAACTTGTTATATCTGATATCTCCTGATCGAAAATATTGCATAATTGATAAGGAGAAGGACTCCTTACTCAAAGAAAATACTATCCAAGATAGGAGGAGTTAGAAGTTGAAGATAACTAGAACTCTTCCACCAAGGAAGAGTAGCATTAGAACTCTAGTTATTTCTTATTCTACTAACTTTATATATTGCAGGATGTTCTCATTCTACAGGCACACACAAAAGCTGAAGTTAAACGTGAGTTGAGAGCAAAATAGCAAGTCATTTTGCAAACAATTCTTGTGTGATTCAAGTGTGCGAACCTGAAGCTACACGAACCAGCTAGAGGAACCAGTTCTAAGCGTCTATCTTTTGTACTAGTTCAATTGTAGCAGGTGCTTTCAAGTTGTGACTTTCAACTTTATCTAGAATCAATTGTATTAGGTACTCTAAGTATTCAAGTTAGAGTTAACTTGAAGTTGTCGCAACAGTTAGAGGCTGGTTGCCATAACGAGATTAGAGTTAATCCTTAGATTTACAAAGAGTTTTGTAAATATTGTTTTGGCTCAGTAGTTTAGTGAAGTGTTGGGAAAAATCCTACTGAGTAGTAGGTCGTGGTTTTTTCACCTTTTGAGCCGGATGGTTTTCACATAAAATACTTGTGTTCTTTACTTTCTGCATTTACTATTTCTGCAATAGTAATATAAGGAACACTTAGAATAACCAAGTTCTTTCATAATCAGTGCAGGCGAAAATTGGTTACCATACAAATCACTCCCCCACTCTTGTGTAGCATTGAAGTAGAAAATATCAATTGGTATCAGAGAAGGTTATCCTTGAAGAGGCTAACACCTTAGGAGAAGATCAAGATAAGTGCACCACCTGGAAACTGGGAAGGGCAATCCACTGCTAGTCCATCACTCTTTAATGACCAGTACTACTCTTGGTGGAAAAACATGATGGAAGATCACATTATATGAGAGGACTATGAGCTATGGGACATTGGCATTGATAGTCTACTGGCTACCTTGAAGATAAATGCTGAAGGAGTAGAGGTACCAAAGGCAAGAGCGAATTGCATTATTGAGGACTTGAAGAAGTGGGAGAAGAATGTTAAAGCCAAGAAATGGCTTATTTATGGACTTGGTCCAGATGAGTACAGTAGAATCCAAAGTTGTACCACTGCTAAGACAATATGGGACACTCTGCAAGTGGCTCATGAAGGACATCTCAGGTGAAGAGATCCAGAGGAACTCTACTGTATTCTAAATATGACAACTTTACTATGAAGGAAGGAGAAACCATTCAAGATATGTACACACGGTTCACTACATTGACAAATGAACTAAAGTCTCTTGGAAGGATTATTCCTGAAGAAAATATAATCGAGAAGATATTGACAAGGGTTCTGCCTATTACTTGGGAGAGTAAAATCACTACCATTCAGGAATCAAAGAACATTGCCACTCTCCCACTAGATGAATTAATTGGAAATCTTACTGCCTATGAACTTAGGAGACAAAACATGAAAATGGATATACATAATAAGGAAAGGAGCCTGGCACTCCGAATAACTAAAGGTTCTGATCTAGAAGATGACAAAATGGCTATGATCACCAAGGACTTCAAGAAGTACCCAAGGAGAGGAAAGGGTCCTTCACGAAGTGGAAGCTATAGTAAGTCAAAAGTTCCTGAGAAGCAAACCAATGATGGATGCTACAAGTGTGGAAAGACTGATCACCATATCAAAAATTATTCTCTATGGGAAATTGAATGGAAGAAGGAAAAAGCTGAATGAAGGAACAGGAAGAAGGAATAGGTTCAACCCAAGAAAAACAAAGGATCAACCAAGGCTATGGTCGCTGCTTGGGGGGAAAGCTCAGATGAAAGCTCAGATGATGATGATAGGGATGAAAAAGCACTTATGGCCATTGGAGAATCTGATGAAGAAACTGAGGTCTAAGTGAAGGGGAGCAGCCAAATATGGTACATGGATAGTGGCTGCTCAAAGCACATGACAGGAAGCAAGAACCAATTCCTTTCACTTGAGGACCTTAAAGGAGGTAATATCTCCTTTGAAAATCAAAAGAAAGGTGGGATCATTGGGGTTGGAAAGGTAGGTAAGACTGATTATCACTCTATTAAGAACGTCTACTTGATAGATGGACTGAAGTACAGTCTAATAAGTGTATCATAATTGTGTGATAGAGGTAACATGGTAGCATTCACATCTACCAAATACTTTATGATTAATCTTACCACTGACAAGATAGTTTTGCAGGGAAAAAGAGTGAACAACATATATGTTAAAGATTTGTCCACACTTTCAGAAAATGAACTCACTTGCTTAAGTGTATTGGATAATGATCCCCTCATTTAGCACAAGAGACTTGGACATGCCAGTCTAAGTCAACTAAATAAACTAGTCTCCAAAGATTTAGTTATAGGACTGCCTAATATTAAGTTCAAGGAGGATAAAGTTTATGAGGCTTGTGCAAGGGGGAAGCAGGTAAGATCCTCTTTTAAAAGCAAGAAAGTGGTAAGCCCCCCCCCTCCCCCCCAGGATGATGGATCTGGTCCATATGAATCTTCGTGGACCAATGAGAACATTAAACAGAGGTGGTAATAGATTTGTGATGGTGCTTATTGATGATTATTATAGGTTTACTTGGACATTATTTTTAACATCTAAAGATGAAGCATTTGACATATTTTCTTCTTTTGTTAGAAAAATTCAGAAACAACTAGGTAATCAACTTGCATCAATTAGGTCTGATCATGGTACTGAATTTGAGAATGCTAAATTTTTTGCATTTTGTGATGAGCATGGCATAGATCATAATTTTTCTACTCCTAGGACTCTACAACAAAATGGAGTAGTTGAAAGAAAGAATAGGACACTTGAAGATATGGCTAGGAATATGCTTCTTTATAGTAAACTGCCCCATAATTTCTGGGCAGAAGCTGTGAACACTACATGTTACATCATAAACAGGTGCATGACTAGATCTTTTGTAGAGAAGACTCCCTATGAGTTACTTAATGGGAGAAAGCCAAACATATCATATCTTAGGGAATTTGGATGCAAGTGCTTTACGGATAATAATGGTAAAGACTCCCTAGATAAGTTTGATCCGAGAAGTGATGAGGGAGTATTCTTGGGATATTCTTCACATAGTAAAGCTTATAAGATTTTTAACAAAAGAACTATGTGTGTAGAAGAAAGTATACATGTGATTTTTGATGAAACTAACATTCTTTCTAAAAGGTGAGAACATGATGATGAAGTAATTGGGCTGGTGAGAAATTCAAATGAAACCACAACACAAACTGAAGTTGCACCATAAGTAGGAACATGTGATGGAACAGGTCCTTCCACCCAGGGCAACTTGACAGGGGGAACTGAACAAAGAGGAAGTGATCCTCAAACCTCGACGGAACCTGTCCATGAACCTATTCCTCATCAACAAAACATTGAAGGAACATCTAGGGGAAACCAATTGGTTGTGAAACCTTACAAGTATCAAAGTTGTCATCCCATTGAAAACATAATCACTGATCCAACCTCTGGAATCAAAACCAGATCTTCTTTGAAGAATCTTTGTACTTTTGATGATTTTTTATCTCTAATTTAAGCTAAAAATGTTGTTGAGTCTTTGTAGGATGCAGGCTGAGTGAATGCAATGCAAGATGAACTCAACTAATTTTAGAGAAGTCAAGTGTGGCATATGATACCAAGACCTAAGGACGGATAAATAATTGGCACAAAGTGGGTCTTCAGAAACTTACTTGATGAAGATGGAACAGTTACAAGGAACAAGGCAAGATTGGTGGTTCAAGGATATAGTCAAGAAGAAGGCATAAATTATGATAAGACTTTTGCTCTAGTTGCAAGATTGGAAGCAATTAGACTCCTCATAGCCTTTGCTGATTATATGGAATTCACTCTCCATCAGATGGATGTCAAGAGTGCCTTCCTCAATGGCTATCTAAAGGAAGCAGTGTTTGTCAAGAAACCTCTGGGCTTTAAAAGCAAGGAATGTCCTGATCATGTATACAAGCTTAACAAGGCACTTTATGGGCTTAAGCAGGCTCCAAGAGCATGGTATGAAAGATTATCAAAATTTTTGCTTGAGCGTGGCTACAAGAGAGGTAAAATTGACAATACTTTATTATTGAAAGAAAAAGGTAAAGATCTCTTGGTAGTTCAGATATATGTTGATGATATAATCTTTGAAGCAAATACTGATAAATTAGGTAAAGAATTTGCTAAACTAATGGGGAGTGAATTTGAAATGAGTATGATGGGTGAGCTTAATTTCTTTTTAGGCTTACAAATTAAATAAAATTCAAATGGAACTATGATCCATCAGCAGAAGTATGTGAAAGAGTTGTTTAAAAGGTTTAAAATGGAAGATTCCAAAGAAATTAACACTCATATAGCAACAACCATAAAATTGGATGTAGATGAACCTGATTCATCTGTTGATCAGAAGTTGTATAAGGGAATGATTGGCTCTTTGTTTTATCTCATTGATAGCAGACCTGACATTGTTTTTAGTGTAGGCCTTTGTACTATATTTCAGGCAAGTCCAAAGGAGTCTCACTTGACTCCCATCAAGAGGATCCTGAGATACCTAAAAGGCACCACTGACCTTTATCTATGGTACCCAAAAGGTAATAATTTCAACTTAGTGGGATATGATGATGCTGATTATGCAGGTTTTCTTGTGGATAGAAATAGCACCTCGGGTATGGCACACTTTTTTGGCTCATGTCTTGTGTCTTGGGCCACCAAAAAGCAAATTTATGTGGCCTTATCTACTATTGAAGTTGAGTATGTTGATGTCGCCTCATGGTGTGCTCAATTCTTGTGGATCAAACAACAATTAATGGACTTTGGAATTGATGTATGTTGTATCCCATCTTTTGTGTTAACACCAGTGCAATTAGTATGACTAAGAACCTGGTTCATCACAAAAGAACGAAGCACATAGATGTTAAGCATCACTTTTTAAGGGAGAACTATGAAAACATTTGATCACTGTGGAATTCTGTGCCACTAAAAAAGAAAATAGCTAGCATCTTCACAAAAGCACTAAGTAGAGATCACTTTGAAATGAACATGTTAGAATTAAGGATGATTAAGATCACCTAAAAGGATCCAGTTCTAACTCAAAAATTGGTTAGAAAAATTGTGAATTTTTGTAAATAATTAGGTTAGATTTTGCTCAGTCTCATACTTTCATCAGTATACTCTTGTGCCATGTGCTAAAATGACTCATTAATCTCTAATGATATTATCTCTATTTTCTTGGAAAATTCAGACTTACACAAGAGATTTCTCAGTAAAGAACCTGGTTCATCAAGATTACTTGGTACGTACTCTCCACTCTGCATATTTTAAAATAACTATATTTGAATTATGATCAAGAGGAGAGTCTCATTCAATCCTAAAGCCCTCGATCTTATCAGTTACGAAATGGACCGGTTTCATTTAACAGAGTCCAAACCACATTAAGTGCCTAGATTCTAGGGACACTCTTCAACGTCTTTTCAAACTGAATTCCAGTTTGATCATACTTCTGCAAAGGATGGCGTTACCCAATAAAACACTTCCACTTTAAATTGATTAGGCCTCAGTTGTTTCCTCACTTCTCAATTCTCAAGCCATCAAGAATTTCTCTCTTCTCTCATCTTCCAAATACACAAAAATCCATTTTTTCCAAATTCCCAAACACAGAAATGGCAAACCCTTCTGAGAATCCCTCATCACCACACAAAGAAATCACACACACACACCATCTATCACAGCTTCAACCACGCCCACCTATAATAAAAGTAGAGTCAAGATACTTGCTCGCAAGGTTGTTGCGGGTAAAGAACAACTCAAGGAAATTAATGAAAAATTGAAAGCAAGTCGAGAGGAAGAACCCCAGAAATCTGATGAATCATTCAAATCTAATACTGAGGGGGAAGAAACTATTTTTTCTGACACCGAACATGTAACATCTGACCAAATACTACTACTAAAATCATCTCTGAGGTCGCTGTTAATTTGGAAAATATGTTCATTTTGGTAGGAACTGTGGCTGGGGTTGAGACTACCGAGTCTGGAATAATAGGTGGTAAAAATAAAAAGGGAAAAGAAAAAGAGAGTGAGGGTGTTCAAGGAGTTGTGAGGGGTATGGAAAAAAGAGTGGCTGAAGGTTCACCCACTCCTACTAGTCTGATTAAAGAAACAAGAGCAATGGTAGTGTGGAGTAAGGAATCTTCTGGAGAAAGTGTAAAAGAAAAAAAAGGGAAAGTGGGTCTGGAGAAGCTGTTGAGTGATTGGTTCGATTAGAGAAGGATGTTCAAGAACTTGTGCCATCTGACCAGGAATCCCTAGCAGACCTACTGAAAAGGGTGACTGACAGTTATAATCCCAAAAAGAAAAGAAGTTCAGGAGTCAAAGTTCCTAGCACTGCTAGGGTAAACAAGAAGAGAAAGGTTGCATGTTCTATCTCTGTAGAGATTCCTCTTACAAGAGGAAGAGCTACAAGGAGTCAGAAGAAGCAGAGTGATGCTGAACTGTAAAAGGCCTTAGAAGAAAGTAAGATAAAAGTTGTTGCTAAAGGAAAAAAGGAAGGTGGTTGAGGCTGTTGAAGTTGACGAGATGGACCTAGTCCTTCGGGATGAAGAGGACACAGAAGAAATAGAGGTTGTGACTCAAAAGGCAAAGAAAGCCAAGATTTCCACAAAGAAGTCTATTTCAAAAACTAAGTCCGTGGAGCCATCTACTTTGGCAAAAAGAATGAGGTCTGCATTGAAACCAAGAAAAGTGAAAATAGTGGAGGAAGAGGAATGGAGTGGAGAGGAAGAAGAAGAAGAATCTCATGCTGAGAAGGACAAGATGGTTAAGTTTGGGAAGAGAACCATCTTGAAAGGTAGACTCCTCAGGGACTTGGAGGAGGAAGGTATGGTAATGCTGCTGGAGAAGTTACAATTGCAAGGATGGAAGGACATGGTCCTTTATATGGATAGAAAGCTGGCCAGAACCGAGATTGTAGAGTTCATGGCAAATTGTTAGATCAAATATGGTAGGGTCACCAGTGTGGTAAATGGGGTTACATTGAGCTTTGATGCTAAAGAACTAGGAGAGATCTTAGGTGTACCTGCTGAAGGGTACAATGATTATAAGAAGCTCAAATGACCAAGTCTAGAGAATCTCCTTACTGCCCCTGACATTACAAGAATGTTTGGTGACAATAATGAAGAACTTGAGCCCAGGGCTATTTACAAAAGTGAGAGTGAGCTTTGATGCTAAAGAACTAGGAGAGATCTTAGGTGTACATGCTGAAGGGTGCAATAATTATAAGAAGCTCAAATGACCAAGTCTAGAGAATCTCACTACTGTCATTGCCATTACAAGAAAGTTTGGTGACAATGATGAAGAACTTGAACCACCAAGGCTATTTACAAAAGTGAGATGAAGCCTCCCCACAAAGTGTTGTTTGAGGTTTTGAACAAAGTTGGGCTGCCTAGGCAGGAAATGAGGCACATTGCAATATTTATGGACCTGGTCCTTATGGAATGTTTGGACAGTGGGAGGCAAATCAATTGGCCTGGTTTCATTATCTAGCTTCTTGATAGGGTTCTGAATGGCACCAAAACTCACGCCATACCCTATGGCTTTATTCTCACGGCTGTACTTTCACACTTCAAGGTACCCATCAAGATATAGGTAGTTGATACAAGCAAGGATCATTTTGGGGCAAACACTCTAACTTCTTGTAACTATGAAGTCCAAACCACTCCCAAAGAACCTGGTTCATCCAAAAACATACCAGTGACCAGCAAAGTGCGAGCTTTGGTACAAGAAAGTGGGGCTAAGGATGTTGAAATTGATAGGGTGAAGAAGAGGTTGGTAAAAGTGGAGACAAAGAGAGATGCTCTCAGAGTTGAGCTGGCAAAGAAAAGGAGAAGAATGATAGCTTTCTTCAGGATATACTGAAACTGCTTCAAGCCAAAAATCAAGAACCTAGTCCTTCCGAGCCTTAAACCTTCCTAGCCCAGTATAGATCAACCAGTGACTCAGTTCGGGATTTGTTTTATTTCTTTTGCTCATGATCCAATATTTTTATTTCTTTTTATGCTTGTGGATGACTAAATATCAATGATAATCGACTAGTTTTGTGCTCTAATTATTTATTGAGGCTTCTTAGATGGCTAATATCATTAGATTGATAAATAATACTTGACTCCGTGATTGCATAAAGAAGTAGCCCCAGTGGCCATGAGTAATTTCTATGAACATCTGGTTATCTAATATAATTATGCACATTTCTTTTAGGAACATTGATTTTCATATGTAAAATAAAGTACAACAAAGGAGGGGGGGAGGGGCATAAATCTGACCTCCAGAATAAGATGAAAGTACACCTAGTCATCCTAATCTAACAACCAAATGAAACCTGAAAGCTATGTGTAGTGAGACCTAAGATGATGTACCAATTGTCTATCCAACATTGATAGAAAATTTTGTATACAAAAAACCAGGTGAAGTAAGCCTAGGTCAACAATATAATCATGCAAACTTGAGCCTAATTCTACTACATAAATGAGTTGGAAGGTTACCTTCTATATACAATAAGTTCTACAACTAGAGAAGGTGTAGAAACTCCCTAGAAAGTGTGGCAAAAAACATGTGTATGTAGAGGAGACTATCTTCAGCTTTGCTTTGAAATTGAGGTCAAAGAAAGCCCAGTTGAAGATAGCTATCAAANGCTTCTTAGATGGCTAATATCATTAGATTGATAAATAATACTTGACTCCATGATTGCATAAAGAAGTAGCCCCAGTGGCCATGAGTAATTTCTATGAACATCTGGTTATCTAATATAATTATGCACATTTCTTTTAGGAACATTGATTTTCATATGTAAAATAAAGTACAACAAGGGGGGGGGGGGCATAAATCTGACCTTCAGAATAAGACTGGTCGTCCTAATCTAACAACCAAATGAAACCTGAAAGCTATGTGTAGTGAGACCTAAGATGATGTACCAATTGTCTATCCAACATTGATAGAAAATTTTGTATACAAAAAACCAGGTGAAGTAAGCCTAGGTCAACAATATAATCATGCAAACTTGAGCCTAATTCTACTACGTAAATGAGTTGGAAGGTTACCTTCTATATACAATAAGTTCTACAACTAGAGAAGATGTAGAAACTCCCTAGAAAGTGTGGCAAACAACATGTGTATGTAGAGGAGACTATCTTCAGCTTTGCTTTGAAATTGAGGTCAAAGAAAGCCCAGTTGAAGATAGCTATCAAAAAGGCCCATACATTTGGGCAACGGAGCTGCCGTTGTCTGGTTTTAGTGAACATTGTCCTGCTTCTATCATCCAAATATTGAAGTAAATGTACAGAACTAAAGGTTTCTGGCTTCTAGGAAGGTTAGTGTATTGTATGGATTTTTGTTACTGGTAATTGATGGATAGAAAAGGCAGGGTAGCTAGGTCTGGCCCCTAGATGTGTCATGCTGAGGACCTGCACTGATGACAGTGTACAATAAGATAAGATGTTGCAGATATACTAGATAGTAAGCGGTTAGTTGGTAATGTAGCGGCAACTGTGTTGGTGTCTTCTGGCAGTAGTTGGTATGTATAAAAGGGAGATATCATATGTGAAGTTGTTGGTATTAATGTCCTGTAGACATCTTGGAAGTGTTGTCCATGTAGTCATGCATCCAGTTATTGAAGATTAACTTGTTTTTGTATGTATAACCATGTTGAGAGACTAAAGTGAATTGGTGCACTTTCAGTATAATGAGCACCTGAGATGCTAATACCATACCCTGAAAGTGCATCAATTGACTAAGCCTACTCAATGTACCTGCAAAATTGAACAAAGATGTTAGTAAAAAGGGAGCTTCAAGGCTCCTTAGCAAACATGTTATGCACCTTTTCGATGATTCCAAAAGGGGAAAGATTAGGTTTATGCTTTTTACTTTGGACTGTGATGTTTATAACCTAATAAACCTGGTCCTCGATGATTAGTGTCTTTAAAATGAAAAGTGTTCTAACATTGTGTTGATGTTGAGCTAAGTTGACACATGGCCTATGCTTATGAAAAGCACATAGTTTGCTATCATCAAAAAGGGGGAATTTGTTGGCCCAAGTGAAGTTTGTTTTAATGATTGACAAAGAAACTCAACCATGAACCAAGTCCATCCATAGTATACATAGACACGAGCATATTCGAGCATAAGGAATGCACGTGAGAGAGATAAGCTTAACTTGTTATATCTGATATCTCCTGATCGAAACGGTTGCATAATTAATAAGGAGAAGGACTCCTTACTCAAAGAAAATACTATCCAAGATAGGAGGAGTTAGAAGTTAAAGATAACTAGAACTCTTCCACTAAGGAAGAGTAGCATTAGAACTCTAGTTATTTCTTATTCTACTAACTCTATATATTGCAGGATGTTCTCATTCTACAGGCATACGCACAAAAGCTGAAGTTAAGAATTAGTTGAGAGCAAAATAGCAAGGCATTTTGTAAACAATTCTTGTGTGATTCAAGTGTGTGAACCTGAAGCTACACGAACCAGATAGAGGAACCAGTTCGAAGCGTCTATCTTTTGTACTAGTTCAATTGTAGTAGGTGTTTTCAAGTTGTACCTTTCAACTTTATCTAGAATAAATTGTATTAGGTACTCTAAGTATTCAAGTTAGAGTTAACTTGAAATTGTCGCAACAGTTAGAGACTGGTTGCCATAACGGGGTTAGAGTTAATTCTTAGGTTTACAAAGAGTTTTGTAAATGCTGTTTTGGCTCAATGATTTAGTGAAGTGTTGGAAAATATCCTACTGAGTAGTAGGCCGTAATTTTTTTACCTTTTGAATCGGGTGTTTTTTACGTAAAATACTTGTGTTCTTTACTTTCTGCATTTACTATTTCTGCAACAGTAGTATAACGAACACTTAGAAGAACCAGGTCCTTCTATATAATCAGTGCATGCGAAAATTAGACACCACACAAATTATCTCCCTCTTGTGTGGCATTGAAGTAGAAAATATCAGATATGCTATTGTTGGAAGGCCTTTAAGATCCTCGGTGACAACTCCATAGTAACAAAGCTCTTGTGGTCTTTCGCTTATAAATTCTTCTAACGTCATACCAATTACAAATCTAATTTCCTCCTTCAGTTTCTTGTATGCTATCTCAGGTAAATAACTAGAAGTTGCCCCGGTATCAACAAGCATTCCACCTTGGTGATCGGTCCTCTTGAATATGCTTGGATCAATGTCAAGAAACTTGTCCCCAATACTGATTTTTTCTAAAGTTATTAGAATTAACGTATTTGAATCTTAATCCACATCACTTATATCACCTATACAATATGAAAATGATCCAGTATAATTTTGCTGTGAAATCAAAGACACAACAAAATCCGAGGAGAAAAATCATCCGCATCTTATTTGAGACATTCATTAGATCTGAAATGCGAGCCTCTGATCTTTGATTCATTCTTTTGACGCAATCTTCAAGTGTCAATTTTGGATCGTAGAAAGGCGAGTTGACAGAATCATAGTGAATAATTTTTATAACTAGCCTCTCGTGATGGGATGCAGAACCAGGTGTGATTACACAATTTTGTAACAATAATAATGCTACAAGCAACAATTCCATCATTTTGAGAAATTAACTGGGGAAATTTTGACCTTTAACTTTCTTGTTTTCCTTTAAAAGCTAGAGAGAGATAACAAGAAATAAGGTGCATAGAACTGTAATGATATTATTTCTTTTTATAGGTATGTGATTCTTTTTTGTCAAATTGGTAAGCATATCTTCTGTGAGTTAACTACCGATTCAACAACTTAAATACATGAGGTTTGAGTTTTTTTAGAGCACACGTTTTGTGA